>JALGBA010001901.1:0-140000 GCA_023970755.1 Azemiops feae | reverse complement strand
GCCTCAAGGTCACCTGAATTAGAGTGCAAATGGGTATGGAACTTTCTTGGACTGAGTTGTAAACAATAGATAGGTGGACTCATATCCGGTGGTGGGATTCAGCCAGTTCGCACCGGTTCGGCAGAACCGATACCTAATTTTTTTGTTGAGCTTGGTGAACCGGTTATGAAAAATCTGTGTTTTCTGGAACATGTCTGGTTTTCGTTCCACTTCCTTCCAGGCGGGGAAAAAGAAAACTCCCCAAAAATCCAAGAGAGGAATGATGGAAACCAAATGGAGACGCGGCACCTTCGATCACATCACTCAGGCGAAAACTAGGTGGTGCTTCTCAGAGGTAATTTCAGGAACAGATGCTTTGTCAACTCTACAATGTGCCTGGCTGCAGCCATTTTTTACCTCCTTCTAAGTTGCCACATAGAACGGAGGGAGGAGGGGCTTGCCCAGGTGCTTCACTAGTCAAAATAATCTTCTGTCCCGTGGAAGCCAAGGTCATCGGCTGCTCCCGCGATCAGGGACTGGGCGCTGTATAAGAAAGCACGCCAAATGAATATATTGGAGAACGTAGCTGATTGCATAGCTTTGAGGGTGGGGCATTATACTTTGTAACTGGGCAATTTTTAGTTGGAAATTCAGACTTGGTTTCGCTTTTGATCGTGCCAACACTTTGTAACCAATAAACATGTTCTTTGAGGAGTTTCTAAACCTCGGAGTTCTGCTTTTATTTGTCTCTGTCAGTTGGGACCATGACATGCTTCATCTTTCTAGTTGGTGCATACAGGAAAGAGGGCGTGGCCACCAAGTATTAGCTGGGGTTGTGGCTCTGGAATCCTATCTAGCTATACAGAGTGCAAGTAATGATGAGTGGGAAAGCTGTTAAAGGGTTCTGTTCTGAGAACCGGTTGCTAAATTATTTGAATCCCACCACTGGTCATATCCCTCTCCTTCTGTTGAGAGTGAGCTGCTCAATTTTAATATAAATGGCCTCTTTTACCCCCTCTTTCAAACCAATGGTCCTCTCTATCCAGAATGTAGAAGATGTTTCTTGGATGAGAAACAAAACATCTTCAAGAGAAAAATTAGTTTGTCAGAGAGTCCGAGAATCGTTGGAATGTACCAACTCTTCCCACACCAACTTCAGGGGTTTCTCCCCAAAATGATTCATTGCAATATATCAATGAATCAACTCGGTCATCCAGGCCAAAGGTGTGTAAAGGTTGAATCGTGGCACCTGGACCAAACTTTCTGACAACTCTCTGACTCTCTGCCTAACTCTGACCGATGAAGTTGCTTGGAGGAGCAACGAAACATCTCAGATGTTAACAAAGTTTGGTCCAGTTGCCACGATTCAACCTTTAGACATCTTCAAGAGGGAAAAAAAACACCAAGAAAGTCCAGTTGTGCCTTTTGAAAAGCATCTTTGGGACAATCATGACCTGGATGATTGAGAATAGACATTGTGGAGAGCACCTGGGTGTGGTGGGCCCAGGTGAATTTTTCAAGCAGCCTCATCAAATCCACACGGTGGAGAAAAATGGGGCAGAAGGTAAAAGATCTTGAAATGAAAGAGGGAATAATATATACTTTAAATGAGCTGAAGTGGGAGAAAAGGGCTACAGCAGAGATGACTCATTCGGACACCGAAACTGCAAACCGTAATGAATGTAATTGCTTTTCAATTAATGGATAAAAGAAAAGGTGATATATTCTCTGTGCTGAAGAGGCAGGTCTTAAGGTAGGATGACTCATAGCCAATGTTAAGCAAGGACTTCTGTATCCCTTAATCATTGCCTACAGAGAAAGGGAGGGAATGCACAAATGGAAGATGGGAATTTCTGAAAGGCCTTTAACCTCTGCAGGAGAGCAAGTTTGGCATAGAAAAGAGGAGACAAAGGGAAGAAGAGGAGGAGGAGGGAAAAGAGGAAGAGGAGGAAGGGAAGGGAAAGAGGAAGAGGAGGAGGAGGAGGAGGAGGAAGAGGAAGAATAAAAGGAGGAGGAGAAGAGGAGGAGGAGAGGAAGAGGAGGAAGAAAAGGAGGAGGAGTGGAAGAGAAGGAAGAAGAGGAAAGGGAGGAAGAGGAGGAAGATGAAGAGGAGGAAAAGGAAGAGGAAGAAGAAAAGGAGGAGGAGAGGAAGAAAGGGAGAAAGAGGAGGAGGAAGAGGAGGAAAAGGAAGACGAGGAGGAAGAGGAAGAAGAAAAGGAGGAGGAAAGAGGAGGAAAGGTGAAGGAAGAGGAGGAAGAGGAAGAAGAAAAGGAGGAGGAAGAGGAGGAAGAGAAGGAAAAGGAAGAAAGGGAGGAAATGTAGGAGGAAGAGGAAAAGGAAGAAGAGGAGGAAGAGGAAAAGGAGGAGGAAAAGAGGAGGAAAGGAGGGAAGAGGAGGAAAAGGAGGAAGAGGAGGAAGAGGAAGAAGAAAAGGAGCAGGAGGAAGAGAAGGAAGAGGAGGGAAAGGGAGGAAGCGGAGGAGGAAGAGGAAAAAGAAAAGGGGGAGGAAAAAGAGGAGGGGAGGAAAAAGAGAAGGAGGAAAAGAAGGAAGAGAATCTTGCTGTCCTTATCACCTTCCACCTGCTCTTTACTTAACGGCATCGCACCCAGTCCTACGTATAAAACTGACTAGATGAACAGCTAAAGTCAATGAAATCCTTTCTTGCCTTGTAAAGAAATGGAATTATTCCAGCAAAAAATTGTCCCTGGGGGGGGGAGAACAAAAACAGAAGGGCATTTTTGTAATCGTACAAACCGAAATTACTGGAGCTTTTATTAAGCAGTTCCAGCCTCCGAAAGCAAGGCGAGGCAGGGACAAGCTTTGCAACGCTGAGTCCCAAGGTTAGAAGTAAATAAAAACGGTCTGTTTTGTTCATTGCGATTCCGAAGGAATAGCAAAGCCTTTGGGTTTTTTTTTTTTTTTTTTGCTAGGCAACGTTAGGTTAGCACTCAGGACAATGCGAAGGATATTTCGATACCTGCACCAGAAGTTCACCCCTACAGTGGATGAATCTTGATTTGTTCCATTCTGACTACATGCCACCGTTATCCTGTAAAGGAAACCGACCTATTAAAGCTGCATGTAGTGAACTGAGTTAGAGTAATATCAAATGCTGGTAAACCAGAAGAATTAACTGCTCTATTGAGTGCCATGTTCAGTGAAGTTAGATAGAGTTGGTGGTGTGTCAATCTAACATCCCCAACTATGTTCCAGAGGTTTGGGGATTACTATTCCTCACAAGACCCCAGTCAGCGTGATCTAAGTCACCTGGAGAAGATTTGTCTGTGTGTATATAAGATAGGCATATATATCATGTACGTATGATATGTATATGACAGCCACTTTGGTCTCTTAGTTAAAGCACCAAGCTAGAAATCAAGAAATGGTGAGTTCTAGTCCTCCCTTAGCCATGAAAGACGGATAGGTGACTTTGGGACAATCACCAGGAGACGGTGAGTTCTAGTCCCACCTTAGGCATGAAAGCCAACTTGGGTGACTTTTGGTCAATCATCAGGAGACCGTGAGTTCTAGTTCCACCTTAGGCATGAAAGCCAACTGGGTGACTTTGGGACAATCACCAGGAGACGGTGAATTCTAGTCCCACCTTAGGCGTGAAAGCCAACTGGGTGACCTTGAGACAATCACCAGGAGACGGTGAATTCTAGTCCCACCTTAGGCGTGAAAGCTAACTAGGTGACTTTGGAACAATCACCAGGAGACGGTGAGTTCTAGTCCTGCCTTAGGCATGAAAGCTAATGGGATGATTTTGGGCAAATCACCAGGAGACAGTGAGTTCTATATTATATACATAGTATGAAACAAATTTAATTTAAAAATGTCTGCTAATTGAGGGTTATTGCAAGGATCACTTTCGTACTAGGCCCTTACCTCCTTAGTTGCGGTAGTAGTTTGATCACCTTTTCTTCAAATAATCCATTTCCATTTCTGGAATGTAAATTGGAGAAAGTGGAACTTAACAAAAACATAAATAGGAGATTTCTGGTGAGGCCATATTGAGCTAGAGGTGCCTGTCTGAACAGTATGGCATGTACAGCAACTGGATTGCAGCTAGATTGTGGCTGGGGAAATCTCTCTGGAGGAAAGAGAGGTCAGAGATTGTCCATAAATATTCCAGACAGCTGCTCCTCATAAGCAGACTGCACAACTAGAGTCAGGAAAATGAAACATTCGTGCAAGGGAAAAATTATCCACATTACCATTTCACACAGTTAAATAAATACAGGCAGTCCTCGACTTACAACAATTCATTTAGTGACTGTTAGAAGTTACCACGGCACTGGAAAGAGTGACTTATGACTGCTTTTCACAAGGACAACCCACTGCAGCATCCCCGTGGTCATGTGACCAAAATTCAGATGCTTTGTCAACTGGTTGACGTTTAGGGTTGCAATGTCTCATCGTTGCGTGATCCCCTTTTGCAGCTTTCAGTTAACAAACTGTGGCAAGAAAGGTTGTAAAATGGGGCAAAACTCACTTAACAACTCCCTTGCTTAGCAATGGAACTTTTGGGCTCAATTCTAAGTCATAAGCCAAGGACTGACATCATATCCTGTTACTTTTCAATCATATTCACACACACACGTGTGTGTGTGTGTGTGTGTGTACGTATATATGCAGTAATCTAGGATCATGGCCTCAATATTTTTTGTTACTTTTATTTGGTATTCCCATTTGTACTTTCAGTCCCTCTTTTACTGGACCTTCTGTTTCATCTTCTAAATTTCCCATAATGTTATAGACTGCCTTATTACTTCCATTTCAGAGTGATATTATTTATTTTTATGTCCCTTTGATCTGAAAGTATATTATTTATCAGCTCGGGTTCCATTTTAGCAGCTTCCAGTTTGTCCCTGTGTATTTCATGACTCCTCGCGATCAAGCTGTTCCATCAAAGGGCTGCCAACCTAATTTTACATTATTATTTTTTAAATTTCATTTTAATTCAGTTTGATGTGAGCCGAGTTGCTGTTTTCTGCTACGTTTTTTTAAGGTTCATACTGCAAAGTGTACCCTTTTAAATCACCTTGAAGATGAGGACGGCCCTAAGCTAGGAGTTTTTCAAGGGAAAAAGATTCTTAAATGAGAAAGCTAGCATAACGTGATGATAATTTAGACTAAACCATTTCTCTCCTCTCCTCCAAGCATTGTGTCCATCTGTCTGTGTGTATGTTTGTGTGTGTGTGTGTGTGTGTGTGTGTCTATGAGAGTGAGAGGGAGAGAGATTTGTGTGTATAAATAACATAATATTATTCTCACCAATAAAAAAAGATTAAAAATGTTAATAACTGCATATGATCAATCACTGAATAGAGTTACAGTTAGGGGCAAAATACCAAATTCACCACCTAGTTGAAATGTGTATGTCTGTGTGTCTGTCTCTCAGTGTGTATGCCCCCTGTGTGTGTGTGTGTGTGTATGTGTAGATAACATTATTCTCACAAATAAAAGATCATGAGAAATGCTAATAACACCTATTTAATTATTTTTACCCTGCTTTTCTTATTTTTACAAATCACTCAAGACGGCAAACATATCCAATACACCTACCTCCTCCTTTTCCAAATGACAACAACAACCCAGTGAGGTGGGTTGGGCTGAGAGGGAGTGACTGGCGCTAGGTTTCATGCCAAACGCGGGACTATGACTCACTGTCTTCTGCTGATTGGTCCAAAGTCCCCCAGATAGTTTTCATGCCTAAGGCGGGGTTAGAACGCACTGTCTCCTGCTGATTGGCTCAAAGTCACCCAGCCAGATTTCATATTCAAAGCGGAACTAGAACTCCCAGTAGCCTAATTTCTACCCTGTGCCTGAACCGCCAAACTAGGCAACCTTGGCCCTTTTATGACTCATGCACTTCAGCTCCCAGAATTCCTGAGCCAGCCATGCTGAGGGGAAAGGGAGAGGTTTCCAAGCTGAGCCATGCTGGCTGAGGAATTCTGGGAGTTGAAGTCCCCAAGTCATGAAGGGGCCATAGTTCCCCATGCTGGCACAGGAATTCTGGGAGTTGAAGTCCCCAAGTCATGAAGGGGCCATAGTTCCCCCATGGTGGCTCAGGAATTCTGGGAGTTGAAGTCCACAAGTCATAAAGGAGCCAAGGTTGCCTACCCCTGCGCTAGACCAAACTGACTCTCTATGTTTTACCTTATGGTTAATCACTAAATGAAGTTACAATCAGAGGCAAAATAATTATCCACCAGCTGGATGAAATGTGTGTTTGTATGTTTGTGTGTGTCTTTGTGTGTGTGTGTGAGAGAGAGAGACAGAAGAGAAAGAGGGAGGGAGGGGGAGAGAGAGAGAGAGATTAATGGTAACTATAGACCAAAAGGAGCTTTTATTCTTTGAATGCTCTTTAAAACCTGCAGATGAAACTTTAGTCCCTTCAAAAAAGGTGAAGAAAAATGCAGGATAATGTAAGATTACAGTGTAAAGACCAGAGATTCTGCTAATAAAGCTCCTTAAATCCAAACTTCTAACGCTTAATTATGCCAGGCTAAAAAACTAGGCTTTCTCGACAGTTTATTGCTAGAATTTTAGAGTCACTAGTGACAAGAAACCGACTCACCGAATAGCCCAAAGATGAAATGTTATCTCAGCCACCTTGAGCTTTCGGATCCAGATTCTCAGAGAAAGTTCAGGTCCACAACATCAGAGAGGTCTTAATAGAGATCCTGTTAGTGATTACTCGGGAATAGTTAATTACAGACAAAAATGTTCTTTTTTCAGATCATTTTTCTTTTCCCTAGCCATTGGCTGGGTTGGTAACTTCTGCTGACCTTGAGAATGGTGTCAAGAGGAATATTGTTCTTACTAGGGATGTTCCAGTATGGACTGAATGATCACTTAACCAAATTTGATGGATTTCTCCGGGACATTTGACAATCTATTAGGTCCCTTCCAAAACCACTCTTTCTAAGATTCTGTATAAGTCTGGAAAACGGCTCATTGGCTGGTTTGAAGTACGTCTCTGGGAAAGGGCAGGAGGACTTTTTTACAGATAGTCTTACGACTGTCATGGAAAAATCCAATGGAAAAGACGAGAGACAGCAACACAAAACAATAAATCTTACTTTTTAAGATTCAGAGGTTTATTTTACTAATAATTTGGAACATAGCAAGCATAATAACATAACATCACTTACATTAACAACCCATTGCAATGAGGACCATATGGCATAGCAGATTCCAAAAGGACAGCTATAGGCCAATGGCAAATCAATCAGGTCTAGTCCCAATCCTTTATACCTGTTGTGATTCTGTGACAGCCTGTGATCCCGGTAGTTGAGTCTGGGGAATCAGAGGAGGAAGAGGAGGAGGGGCCTGAAGAGCCATCAGAGTCAGAGGGAGGCTCTGATAAGCTGCAGGACTTACAAACTAATGAAGAGGCTGGTCTGTCCACTCGTGATCAAGCTGAGAGCCAGCTGTGCTGGGAAGCTGAGTCGGACTCGGAGTAAGCACAGCTGGAAGACCTCAGAGATGCTCGTAAATGTAGACAGGTCACACGAGTAGGACAGAGGGAGGCAATGGGACGACTCCAGGGAAGGAGGAGAAAGCAGTGAGAAGCCACGCCTTGGGGGCTGCGTAACAAAAAAGGGAATGTGTGGGCAGGGCTGGTTGCTGGAGGCAACCGTTTGCAAAGAACTTCAGTGTCAAGAGATCACGGTCTGTCTATTTTGCTTGTGAGTTATTTCCTGTTTGACTCATGCTCCGTTTTGCTTTTGGACAAGGTCTCCCTTGGAAAAGTGTTCTGTTGCTTTTGTTTTCTGGGACAATTATCAGGTCTGTAACTCAAATAAAAAGGGTTTATTTTCCAGTCTACTGTTAAAAGAGGGGTTGTCTTTGTGAAGTAACAAAGACGTGCGTAGGCTGGGACAGAACAATACCCTTTCTCGTTCTAAGACTGTAGTCAGATGGTCCACTGACTTTTGCTGACTTCTGCTGACTTTTGCTGACTTCCTGCTGAACATAACTTTCCACATATACCCCTGTACATTGGAACCCACATCCATCAGCTACTTTCAGTTCCCTATTTCTTACTGTTCCAGATTTTATGTTCTAAATATATTTGAAACAAGCAAGCTTAGCAAAATCATATTAAGTAAAGTACAATTGCAAACTGCAAAATTAAGCATAGCACAGACTTTGGTTCAATACTTTGTCCATGAGGCCTGATTTAGTTCACCTGGGCCTAAACCTTGCATAAAAGAACAATAGCCGATATTTTCGTTTTCCACACGACCGAAATTTTCTGTTGCTAAGCGAGACATTTGTTAAGCGAGTTTTGTCCCCGTTTTATGAGCTTTCTTACCACAAATCACTGCAGTTGTTAAGTTAGCAACCCAGTTGTTAAGGGAATCTGGCTTCCCCATTGACTTTGCTGGTCAGAATGTCGCAAAAGGAGATCACGTGAACCCCGGGACACTGCAACCGTCATAAATATGAGTCAGTTGCCAAGCTTCTGAATTTTGATCACATGACCACGGGGATGCTGAAAACGGTCACAAGTCACTTTTTTCAGTGCGGTTGTCATTTCAAACGGTCACTAAATGAACTGTTGCAAGTCGAGGATTACCTGTACTTAAAAAGTAGGAATCCCCAGGTCCACCTCAGAATTTTCAGAGATAGAACATAGAATCAAACGGCTGGAAGGGACCTTAGAGGTCTTCTAGTCCAACCCCCATTTGAATTTTGCAGGCATTTCTTTTCAAAATGTCATTCAGTCCATTCAGAAATTTAAATGTTGCCTTTTCAAGAATAACCCATGACCAGCACTTCAAATTATGCTGGAAATGTGAATAACATGAATTCATCATGTTTGGTGGATGTATAAAAAGGCTGCAAAATTCTACATTCAAATACATACACGGAATCAGAGGATGTTAAAGATTAAATAGACAACTTGTGCCCCGTGGTCACCATTTTGGAAATATTTCTCTGTCTAAACAGAGAAACAGAATGACAGTGATGGGCAAAAAATACAGTGGGAGCAAGAATGCCCTCCAATTTCCTGCTGGCTTCCCCATTGGGTTTCCTTGTGCGAAGTTGGCAGGGAACATTGGAAAATTTCCTTCCTTCCTTCCTTCCTTCCTTCCTTCCTTCCTTTCTCCCTCTTTCCTTCCACCCTCTGCCTTCCTTCTTTCTTTCCTTCCTTCCTTTCTCCATCCCTCTACTTGCCTTCTTTCTTTCTTTCTTTCTTTCTTTCTTTCTTTCTTTCTTTCTTTCTTTCTTTCTTTCTCTTTCTTTTTCTTTCTTTCTTTCTTTCTCTTTCCTTCCTTCCTTCCCTCCTCTGCCTTCCTTCTTTCCTTCCTTCCTTTCTCCCTCTGCTTTCTTTCTTTCTTTCTTTCTTTCTTTCTTTCTTTCTTTCTTTCTTTCTCTTTCCTTCCTTCATCCCCCTGCCTTCCTTCTTTCCTTCCTCCCTCCCTCCCTCTGCTTGCCTTCTTTCTTTCTTTCTTTCTTTCTTTCTTTCTTTCTTTCTTTCTTTCTTTCTTTCTTTCTCTTTCCTTCCTTCCTTCCTTCCTTCCTTCCTTCCCCCTCTGCCTTCCTTCCTTCCTTTCTTCCTTCCTTTCCAGGTGGAAAATCAGGATCCAAGCCAGAAGCATAAGCCCAGTTCTCACACTTAAGACAAGTAACATAAACGGGAATATAAACTCTGAAAAACTGGATTTTATAGAGAGAAATGAATAACTATTACTCTCATCTGGGTCAGCTGAACATACCCGAACAGTTGGTGCTGGAGCCTAAAGGCCCTTCTTGTAGCACAATGGCAACATTAAGATTCTCATTTTAATTACTAAAAGCCTGATTTGTAGATCTGAATACAAGGACTTCAGCTGCTATGACTACCGATGAATCAGGACTACTGCAAAGCATGTTTCCTACCTCTCACTGGCAACTTCTATAAAGAAGGATCAAAAGCGAGGAAACTCATTTCATTAAGGCCTCAGCGCTTGGAATAAGTTCTTCAAATTAATTGAGGGTTAAGTGTGGGAATTTTGCCACCAAGATACTGGTACTCTTAACGAAAAAGAAAAATTCACACAGCATTCAGCATAGGCTCCAAATGGCTTGGATCCTATGGTTCTTTTTAATTGGCAAGATAGGGCATGTAAGACCACAAGTCAAATTTCCACACGGTCGTTACAAATGTTTATAATAAATGCAACGTAAATCTATGTCATGCCCGCGAATCTTCAGCTCTTGAGCAATTTGTATTGCAAACAGCTTGAACAATTAATCAATTTTTCTTGTGGAGATCTTCAGCTGATCTCCTTGTCCCTTGGTTGCTGATTAATAAAGCAGGAGACATAATGCAAAACAGAAATGAGAGGGCCTAGTGAAAACCAAGTGAAGACAACTGCAGTGAATTCACTTAACAACTGTTGGAAGAAAAATCAGGTCCAGGTCCAAGCCGGGAGTAAATAAAATGGAGGCTAAGATGCTGGAAATAAAATGGAGGCTGCTTAGGAAAGAAGGTTCCTGTTTTATTGATGAACAGAACCAACAACAGCATGTAGTTCTGGGTCAGCTGACCAAATGGAGTTGAGAGTGGGTGGCTTTTTATACCTTCTTTGGGCTTTGTATTTGAGGGGCCCACTCCTGTACGATGTACTTTGACCTGTGCCCTTTTGGTATTCTAATTATTGATGCTTGACTCCCATTGTGGATGGGAGGTCCTGTCCTGTCCTTGGAGCTGGGTGAAGGAATGTAAATTCTTGGTCCCATCAGCTATGGGGGCTGAAGGTGTTTTGATTATGAATTGTGCCCCAGTCTTTCTGAATGGATTACCAAACCTGCATTTCTAACGGGCAGCCTCTTCACTTTCTGTCTGAGGCAGGAAGACTGGGGCTGGTTTCTGCCTAAGTTTTTTCCCCCCTCCATTTCTCCTTTAGGGGAAATATTCTATCCTGCCTTTTTTAATATTCCCCAAAATATTTCATTCTCCGCAGGAGGGGGGGGGAGTGCTGACTTCCTACATAACTTTGGCAAGAAAGGTCATAAGGCAGAACAAGAAGCAACAGATGGAAACTAACCAAAGAGAGAAGCAACCTAGAACTGAGGAGAAACTTCCTGACCGTGAGAACAATTAATCAGCGGAACAACCTGCCTCCAGAAGCTGTGAATGCTCCCAACACTGGAAGTTTTTAAGAAGAGACTGGACAGCCATTTGTCTGAAATGGTATAGTTCAGGGGTAGGCCGCCTTGGCTCTTTTATGACTCGTGGACTTCAACTCCCAGAATTCCTGAGCCGGCATGGCTCAGCTTGGAAACCTCTCCCTTTCCCCTCAGCGTGGCTGGCTCAGGAATTCTGGGAGTTGAAGTCCAGGAGTCATAAAAGAGCCAAGGTTGCCTACCCCTGGTATAGTGTTTCCTGCCTGAGCAGGGGGTTGGACTAGATGACCTCCAAGGTCCCTTACAACTTTATTATCTATTATCTATTATCTATTATCTATTATCTATTATCTATTATCATATGGGGCAAAACTCACTGAGCAACTGTCTTGCTTAGCAACTTAAATTTTGGGGTCGTAAGTCAAGGACTACCTTCTGTTTTTTTGTGGTTTGTTTTTTTTTCCAAACTGCATTTCACAGCCCAAGGAGACTGTGAATTTCAAATAACAAATGTGTTCCTGTTCACATTTAAAAAAAAAATGTTGGAAAAATTGCAGGTTGAATAAAAAGGAGAACCAAAAAGATTTCTTAGTCATCTTTAGATAAGGTGCCGCCTGAGGAAAATCTCTCTCTTCCTTGCAAAATGTTTAGGTTTTGTCTAGAAGCCAGCAATCAATTTAAGCTGCCTAAAGGTTCTTTTTTCTCCTTTTTTCCTTTTTTTTACAAATTTTTAGGAGTGCTTTCACTGCAAGAACTGAATGTGTTTGTCAGCTGATTTATGTTCCTAAAGCACACCTAAATAGCCTTTAATGAGAGTTCTCTGCATAGCACTTTTATCTTGGAGAATTTTCCTTCTAATTTAGGGGTGCCAATTCCTCTTTCTGACTGAACGGGGCTCCTGTGCCTTTAACAGATGCTGCGAATCAAGCAGAAATGTAGCTGGCTAAGCTTTCCTGCTTATTTAAATCATTTTGCTGGAGAGGAGAGAGGATCTCTTCAGAGACAGAATTTATCCAGCTACAGAAAATAGCTATAATCCTCTTCAGCCATGTCCCATTCACAAGGCTTGGAGTAGAGCTCTGATTTCTCTCTCTCTCTCTCTCTCTCTCTCTCTCTCTCTCTCTCTCTCTCTCTCTCTCTCTCTCTCTCTCTCTCTCCTCTCCCTCTCTCCCTCTCTCTTTAATTCAAAACTTGATTCACAGGCCCAAAGTTGAGCTCAGCAAATTCAAACTGACTGTCCCGTTGGAAATCCAGTTGTCTGAACTAAACAGGGATGAGGATGACACGAAAGCAATCAAATCAATGCACACTTTTGTGATAGTCACAATAAAAAATCACGCAACCACGATAAAAGTAACCACACAAGTAAAACCCTAAACTTAAAAGGTAAAGATAAAGGTTTCCCTGTCCAATCATGTACAACTCTGGGGGTGGTAATTGCTGAAAGAAAAATCAGGTCCAGTTCCAAGCCGGGAGTTAAGAGGCTGGAAAATAAAATGGAGGCTAAGATGCTGGAAATAAAATGGAGGCTGCTTAGGAAAGAAGGTTTCTGTTCATTGATGGGCAGCACCAGCAACAGCATGCAGTTCTGGACAGCTGACAAAATGGAGTTGAGAGTGGGTGGGTTTTATTCCTTCTTTGGGCTTCGTATTTGAGATGCCTGTTCCTGTGCAAGAACATGCCCTTTAATAGTCTAATGGCTGTTGCCAGATTCCTGTGGGGTCATGTAGGGGTCATGGCTGGCTCTATAGGCAAAAGGGGAAATGCAAATCCTAGGTGTTTGTCTGAGCTAATCTTGTCAACTTTTGGCTTGCCTAATTGTGTTGCCTTTACAAGTAGTCCTTGACTTACAACAGCTCACTTAGTGACCGTTTGAAGTTACAACAGCACTGAAAAAAGTGCCTTATGACCATTTTTCACACTTACGATTGTTGCGGCATGCCCATGGTCATGACTTACATTCGGGTGCTTGAGAACTGGTTCTTATTTATGACGGTCACAGTGTCCCTGGGGGGAGGGGGTCATGCGATCCCATTTTCGACCTTCTGTCAAGCAAAGTCAATGAGGAAACCAGATTAACTTAACAACCGTGTTACTAATGTAACAACTGCACCGATTCGCTTAACAGCTGTGGCAAGAAAGGTCGCAAAATGGAGAAAACTCATTGAACGAATTTCTCACTTAGCAACCTACATCCTGGGCTCAATTGTGGCCATAAGTTGAGGACTAGCTGTGTGATGGAAACCGAGAAATATGGGTTACTAAAGGCAGTCAAATCGTGTGGGGGGGGGGGGTACTTCACTGAAGCATTTGCAAGAAGAATTATTTCGCCTCCTTCCCAACCAACATTTTTAAAAAAGCAGATTTTTTTTTTAAATTGCACTGAGCCGACAAATATTTGAAGTCCCGTGATATGATGTATCACCAGAATTTGGATGCCAGCTGTACTCGTCAATCTGGCAGACATCGTAAGCCTTGTATAAAAAAAAAAAAAAGTTTCTGCATTTGGCATCTTCCACCTGTTCTAGCTTTGTATCTTTTTTTTTTTTTTTTCTTGTTTGCCTTCCCAAGACAGTTCTTAAAATAAGTGTTTCGCATCTCAGGTCCTTTCTCAGCAGAGAACATTTGTCATTTTGAAAGGTCTTTTCCAATGAGATTAGCCTACCTTAGTCATGCGGGCAGAAGGGATGTGCCCGCACGGAACGTAGAATACAGGGAGTCCTCAACGTACGGCCACAATTGAGCCCAAAATTTATGTTGCTAAGTGAGAAATTTGTTCAGTGAGTTTTGCCCCATGGTACGACTTTTCTTGGCTTCATCTCTCTTTAAATAGCAATGGAAATAGCACTTATATACCGCTTCACAGTGCTTTACACCCTTCCCTAAGTGGTTTACAGAGTCAGCCTTTTGCCCTCAACAATCTGGGTCCTCATTTTACCAACCTCGGAAGGATGGAAAGGCTGAGCCAACCTTGAACCGGTCAGGATCGAACTGCTGGCAGTGGGCAGAGTTAGCCTGCAATACTGCATTCCAACCACTGCGCCACCATGGCTCTATCAATAGTACTCAGATTTATATACTGCTTCACAGTGCTTTACACCCTTCCCTAAGCGGTTTACAGAGTCAGCCTTTTGCCCTCAACAATCTGGGTCCTCATTTTACCAACCTCGGAAGGATGGAAAGGCTGAGCCAACCTTGAACCGGTCAGGATCGAACTGCTGGCAGTGGGCAGAGTTAGCCTGCAATACTGCATTCTCACCACTACGCCACCACGGCTTCTCTCTCTCTCTCTCTCTCTCTCTCTCTCTCTCTCTCTCTCTCTCTCTCTCTCTCTCTGTCTCTCTCTCTCTCTCTCTTTCTCTCTCTGTCTCTCTTTTTCTCATAGATTTTCTTCTATTGCAAGTTATTAATTGGCAGCAGGTAACGCATCGACACTTTCCCAACACTGAGTTTTACCTGGCCTCTTCTTTTCACTTCAGACCTTTCCATCTCAGCAAAACAAAAACAAAAAAAACAGCACTTACTTTTATTTGGCTGTTGTTGTCTCAGGCAGCAGGGGCTGCAAAGCTTCCAGCAGGCGTCTCCTCCGTTCTTATCCTCCACCTGTCTCAAGGCTCTTGTAAGTAATTCAGCCCTGCTGCTGCTGGAAAGAAGGCCCAAAGACAGGGGTCTTCAAACTTGGCCCTTTGATGACTTGTGGACTTCAACTCCCAGAATTCCTCAGCCAGCTTGCTCTTTTCACAAACAGGTCCCATTCATGCAATGTCCCGGCTCACCTCCAGCTGAACACCTGCAGAAATGGATTGGCAGCTACAGACCTGAAAGAGGCACCTTAGATACAGAATGCTTCCTTACTTGTAGAGGGATTCCTCAACATATGACCAGTGGTGGGATTCAAATAGGTGAACAACCGGTTCTCTGCGTGGATGCCGCTTCCGGAAGTCCATTCTGGGCCTGGGCAACAAAAAAATTAGCTACCGGTTCTGCCGAAGTGGTGCGAACCGGCTGAATCCCACCACTGCATATGACCACAATGGATGGAGCCCAAAATTTCCGTTGCTAAGTGAGACAGTTAAGTAGTGCCCTACTTTACGACCTTTCTTGCCATAATTGTTAAGTGAACCATTGCAGTTGTTGAGTGAGGAACACGGTTGTTAAGGGAATCTGGCTTCCCCCACTGACTTTGCTTCTCAGAAGGTCGCAAAAGGGGATCACGTGACCCCGGGGCACTGCGACCGTCACAAATATGAGTCAGTTGTCAAGAGTCTGAATTTTGATCACGTGACCCTGGGGATGCTGCAACGGTCATAAGTGTGAAAAATAGTCATCAGTCACTTTTTCCAGTGTTGTTGAACAGTCGTTAAATGAACGACCATGTTTTCCCGAAAACAAGAGCCAAACGGAAAATACGCCCTAGCATGATTTTTCAGGATGCTTGTAATATAAGCCCCACCCCAAAAAATAACCCCCAGTTAAGATCGTCAGCCAGATGGACACATTTAGTACTGTATTTTCCCGAATATAATACCTAACCGGAAAATAATCCCTAATGCATCTTTTGGAGCAAAAATTAATATAAGACCCAGTCTTATTTTCGGGGAAACATAGTATTATAAGTCAAGGACTACCTGTATGATTTCAGGAACACCCAAATGTCTTCCTGGGTCTTTCCAACATACTTTGGAGCTGTCTGAAATGGTTAAGAGGGAGCCCTTGCCGTAAACTTCCTTCCCAGAGGATCAATACACCAAGGTCTTACAACTAGTGGTGGGATTCAGCCAGTTCGCACCACTTCGGCAGAACCGGTAGCTAATTTTTTGTTGCCCAGGCCCAGAATGGACTTCCGGAAGCGGTATCCACGCAGAGAACTGGTTATTCACCTATTTGAATCCCACCACTGCTTACAGCCTTTCCTTTATTCTCACCCCTTTCATTTGGATGGGTAACTCTGGGGTGCTGAGGACTCTCTTCGACCTCTGTTTCTCAGCCTTGGCAACTTTAAGATGGGTCGAGGCTGGGGAAATCTTGGAACTGACATCCACCCATCTTAAAGTTGTGGAGGTTGAGAAACCCTGGCTGATAGAATCTTCAGCACTTCAACCCATCCAAAGGAAAGAGGTCAGCCTAACGTTTATAAAGATTGTAAGACTTTGCTACATTTATTCTCAGTTCTAGACAAAAGGAGTGTTGTGATTCCTCGCCAGCCAGTGGATCCGGCAGCTGAGTCTGAGGAATCAGAGGAGGAGGAGGAGGGGCCTGGAGTGACATCAGAGTCAGAGGAAGGCTCTGAGGAGCTCCAAGACTTACAGTCTGACAAGGAGCCTGGCCCATCTACTCGCGCTCAGGCTGAGACACAGCTGTGCTGGGAGTCTGAGTTGGACAGTGATGAATCACAGCTGGGAGATATCCAGGATGCACGAAAACGCTGACAAGAAAAGAGTGTAGGACAGAGGAATGCAATGGGGCAGCTCCAAAGGCAAAGGAGAAGGCATTAAGAAGCCACGCCTTGGCTGCATAATAAAAGGGAAGGTGTGGGAGGTGCTGGTTGCCGAAGGCAACTGTTCGTATGGAGGATTCAGTTTCTGTGGACTGTGTTTGTTTGCCTTGGACATTGACTCAGGTCTGTGAATAATAAAAGGGGATTGGTTTTTTCCCTGCGGTTCCAGCCTGCTTGTTGGAAGAGGGGTTTCTCCTTGTGAGGATAACAAGGACTCACATAGGCTGGGACAAAACAAGGACAGAGATGAGAATGAATGAATGAATGAATGAATGAAAAAGAAAAAGAAAAAAAGGAAAAGGAAAAGGAAAAGGAAACCAAAACTCATTCTCCAACTTTGGCAAAAAGCCCAATGTTTTATCAATCGATTAATCAATTAAAAATGGCCATTTTCCGTATCCTTTTTACCAAACGGTAGGATCCTGTTACCGAGGATCAACTGCAGTGATTCACTTAATAACTGGCAAGAAAGGTCATAAAATGGGGCAAACCTCGCTTAACAACCACCTTGCTCACCGACAGAAATTTGAGGCTCAGTGGTGTGAGTAATTCGAGGACTACCTGTATTCAGTTGTGCGTTCCTGACCGTTGCTTTTTTGAATGCAGGTTGCAATGGAAAATGTAGCGGAAGGTGGGTGTGTAGTGGGGAGAGCTGCATTGAAAAGCATTGCTTGCAAAAATTGACTGTAGCAGGGCATATGAAAATGTGTCTCGATAGAATATTTGTAGCTGAGGGGTCCTTGGTGCTCTCTAAGATTGGTTGTTTTCTTGCAGACGTTTCACTACCCAACTAGGTAACATCACTTCCAGCACTGATGATGTTACCTAGTTGGGTAATGAAATGTCTGATGTATGCAGTGCAATGCAGGGAGACATGTGCGGATCTGTACCTTGGGGAAACAAAACAACCACTTCACAAACGCATGGCACAACACAGGAGAACAAACCCATCAGGGCACAAGAGTCAGCAGTCCATCTGCATTTGAAAGACAAAGGCCGCTCTTTCGAAGACAGAGAGGACCGCTGGTGTGAAAGAGGGGTCCAAGAGGCCATCTATGTCGAAACTGAACAGCCCTCTCTCAACAGAGCGGGGGGGGGGATCTGACATCATCTATCTCCAGTCTACCACACAGTCCTTTCAGCAGCCCCAAGAAGACTCCACACCCATTTGCACTACTCAGGTGATCCTGAGGACACAGATAAACCTCCAGGTGGCCTCAACGACTCTCTAAAAGAATGCAAATGACCAGCGGTCTGCAAGGACTATAAATCCTTCCATTCTCCACCATTAAGTCAGAACTAAAAAAGCTTCTTGTATGAGAAGCAAAATGTCTTCAAGGAAAAACAAAGTCCAGTTGCCTTTCGAAAGAAGCATCTTTGGGACATTCAACTTTTGATTCGGAGCTGCCCAGAGATGGCTGAACGATGGGTGGCTATACAAATGCTTTAAATAAGTAAATAAATAATTCTTTGGATGATGAAGTTATTGATGCTGCAGAGGGCAATGATAACCCAGAACTGCAGAGCTGGAAGGCATGGTAGAAGTTTTCTAATCTAACCCCCTGCTTGGAACAGATGCTGATAAACCATTTTGAACAGATGGCTCGCCAGTCTGTTTGAGAACCACCATGAAGAGGAACACACCAAATTATGAGTTTCTATAAAGACACGTGTTTTCTTCATGCACACTGCAAGGCCCTCTCCCTTTCTGCTGAGTCTGTTTTGTTTTTCTCACAAAGTGTAACGTGCCAAAGCAAATGTTCCAATTATGCATCTCATGCTATCAAAGTAATAATAATAATAATAATAATAATAATAATAATAATAATAATAATAATAATAATAATAATAATAATAATAATAATAATAATAATAATAATAATAATTTTGAATGTTCAGTTGACTGAGGTTCATGTTTAATGAATAAAAGATAATAATAATAATAATGTTGGAAGGGACCTTGGAGGTCATCTAGTCCAACCCCCTGCTCAGGCAGGAAACCCTATACCATTTCGGACAAATGGCTGTCCAGTCTCTTCTTAAAAACTTCCAGTGTTGGAGCATTCACCGCTTCTGGAGGCAGGTTGTTCCACTGGTTAATTGATCTCACTGTCAGGAAGTTTCTCCTTAGTTCTAGGTTGCTTCTCTCCTGGATGAGTTTCCATCCGTTGCTTGTTGTCCTGCCTTCAGCTGCTTTGGAGAATAGCTTCACTCCCTCTTCTTTGGGGCAGCCCCTGAGATATTGGAAGACTGCTATCATGTCCCCCCTCGTCCTTCTCTTCATTAAACTAGACATACCCAATTCCTGCAACCGTTCCTTGTATGTTTTAGCCTCCAGTCCCCTAATCATCTTTGTTGCTCTTCTCTGTACTCTTTCTAGAGTCTCAACGTCTTTTTTCCATCGTGGTGACCAAAACTGGGTGCAGGATTCCAAGTGTGGCCTTACCAAGGCCTTGTAAAGTGGTATTAACACTTCTCGTGATCTTGATTCTATCCCTCTGTTAATGCAGCCCAGCACTGTGTTGGCTTTTTTGGCAGCTGCAGCACACGGCTGGCTCCTATTGAAGTGATTGTCCACTAGGACTCCGAGATCCCTCTCACAGTTACTATTATTCAGCAAGATACCCATGACATCATATCTAGAACATAGAACATAAAATAACATAGTTGGAAGGGACCTTGGAGGTCTTCTAATCCAATCCCTTGCTCCAGCAGGAGACCCTGTACCATTTCAGACAAATTGTTCTTCAGTCTCTTTTTGAAAGCCTCCAGTGATGGAGCACTCAGAGCTTCTGAAGGCAAGCCATTCCACTGGAAAATTCTTCTAACGGCCAGGAAATTTTTCCTTAGTTCTAGAATAGAATAGAGCTGGAAGGGACCTTGGTGGTCTTCTAGTCCAGCCCCCCGCTTAATCAGGAGAACCTATACCATCTCAAACAAGTGACTGTCTCTAGCCTCTTCTTGAAAATCTCCAGTGAAGGAGCGGCGCGCCCATGATTTCTGGAGGCAAGCTGTTCCACTGGTTAATTGTCCTCACTGTCAGGGAGTTTCTCTTTAATTCTAGGTTGCTTCTCTCCTTGGTTAGTTTCCATCCATTGTTTCTCATCTTGCCTTTTGGTGCTTTGGAAAAGTTTGACCCCCTTGTCTTTGTAGGAGCCCCTCAAATATTGGAAGACCGCTATTCTGTCTCCCCAAGTCCTTCTTTTCATTAGACTCTAGACCTACCCAATTCCTCTAACCTTTCTTCTTATGTTTTAGCCTCTAGCCCCCAACTCCTTCTGTGTTATGGTTTTAATTTCTCCCTCTTTGTTCCCCATATGCTCAGAATTGGAGTAGAAACATCCGAGATTGGGTTTATTTCCAGGACCAAATAAATCACAGTATCTCCACTTTTCTGGCGGCAACGTAATTTGGCCTGCTAAATCTGCTTCTCCTGAACATTGTTTTCTTGTAAGCAGGCAAGGAGAAAGACAGGCAAGGAGAAAGGAAGGAAAGAAAGAAAGCAGAAAGGGGTATTTTGTTCTACTTCATATAAACAACTTTTCAAGCCAGAAAAACCAGCTGGCAAACTGAACATGAAGAAACAAAATCTGTGTCTTGCAGTCCGTTCGTTGAATGTTGACTGTGAAAACTTTGTAAAGTAGTGGAAGAAGAGGGGAAGAATAGTACGACTTTTAGCAATTCAGCTACCCGCTTTAGTGCCTCACCATTTACGTATAACTTGGAATTGTTCACTCATTTTTTTCTGCCAGACAGCTTAGTCTTTTATACATAATTTTGAGATCCATAGTGCTCATTACATTGGACGTTGTGTCTAAAATTCGCTGTCGATCATTTGGATTCGCAGCCAATGAAACAACATTTTCAGCACCCAAAACTATATACATTAAAATCAACACCAGCGTTCCTTGTGCATTCATCCATATCTATATTAATCAGCCAAGATTAATATCACATCTTCCTTTCTTACTCCATTTTCAGTGCTGAACCATTATCCAGCTTTGGTCACCACAATGGAAAAAAGATGTTGAGACTCTAGAAAGAGTACAGAGAAGAGCAACAAAGATGATCAGAGGACTGGAGGCTAAAACATATAGGGAACGGTTGCTGGAATTGGGAATGAAGAGAAGGACGAGGGGGGACATGATAGCAGTCTTCCAATATCTCAGGGGCTGCCCCAAAGAAGAGGGAGTCAAGCTATTCTCCAAAGCACCTGAAGGCAGGACAAGAAGCAACGGATGGAAACTAATCAAGGAGAAAAGCAACCTAGAACTAAGGAGAAACTTCCTGACAGTTACAACAATTAACCAGTGGAACAACCTGCCTCCAGAATTATGGGTGCTCCATCGCTGGAGGTTGTCAGAAGAATAATTTGGGGTTCCAAATTATGAACTAGACTTGCACAAGAATAAATAAAAATGAGATCCAGACAGCTGTGAGGAAAGAAGAAATATGTATTCCTAAAAGCAAAACAGTTTGAGTTTAGGGGCAGGCTTCAGAGAAATGGGGTACAGTGACAAACATTTATGGGGAGGGCTTGTCCGGGGTGTGGAAGTGTCTACGTGCTGAGGGACAGGTGTGTGTATTCTTCTGAACATACAGTCCTGTGGGGAGACTTAATTTAATTAACTCTATTTGTGTTTGCAGACCTTATCCTTTGATACGTGGATGAGGTGTGGGTAACTTATTTCGGGATTTGAGGAAGTTTGCTAACTTGATGAAGTTGGAGACACTGATTCTCAGACTATTGTGGATTCTGTTTAATATTTTAAGGGAAGATGGAAACAGTATAAAGAATGAAATATGTTTGGATATAAAACTTCTCACAAGGTTTACCGGGAAAGATTGGACGATGATTTGTCCAGGTTAGTATAAGGAGTTGGACTAGAAGACCTCCAAGGTCCCTTCTAGCCCAGTGATTCTATGATTTACTGTGAAGTTGTTAAAGAGAAGGGTCTAGAGCGTGGGTAGGCAACCTTGGCTCGTGTATGACTCGTGGACTTCAACTCCCAGAATTCCTGAGCCAGCCATGCTGAGGGGAAAGGGAGAGGTTTCCAAGGTGAGCCATGCTGGCTCAGGAATTCTGGGAGTTGAAGTCCACGAGTCATAAAAGAGCCAAGGTTGCCTACCCCTGGTCTAGAGTATTGTAGGAGAGCTGGTTTCAATGTGGCAAAATGAATTTCCTCCTTCTCTGAGAAGTTTTCTTATTATTAATATGATCTCCAGCTGCATCATGTCTGCTGTCATTTTCATTTTTCTAACAGCGCAGAAAATAATCTGCTTCTTAATGAAGGCTCATGCGTGAAATGACAATCAAATAATTGGAAATCTGTAAAAAAAAAAAAGACAAAAGTATATCCATTGTTAACGATCTGAAGGGATCCGTCTGTTCTTGACGATCTGAACAGATTTGGGCAGAACCTGGTGCCCTATAAATTTGGTTGCAGTCCAGCTTCAAGCAACACCAATATGAAGATGGCAAACATCCGACTGAGGTGATGAAGGTTACGGAGATTGCAATTTAACCCACCTGGGAACAGTAGGAACACGGCATAAAGATAAACGGCATGAAGCAATTAACAAAATGTCGAACTGGGGGAAATTTGAAGAGTGCCAACTTTAGTAAGTCAACGATAGTTGCAAAGAAAAGAATAAGGGATAAGGATAATCTGTTTAACAAAATGCCAACCAACCCTTTCATTACAATCATCTGGACTTCTGACTAATCTTTCTTTCTTTCTTTCTTTCTTTCTTTCTTTCTTTCTTTCTTTCTTTCTTTCTTTCTTTCTTTCTTTCTTTCTTTCTTTCTTTCTTTTTCTTTCTTGTTTCTTTCTCTTCTTTCTTTTTTCCTTCCTTCCTTCCTTCCTTCCTTCCCTCTTTCTTTCTTCCTTTCTTTCTTTCTTCCTTTCTTCAGAATAACAACAGAATAACAGAGTTGGAAGGGACATTCAAGGTCTTCTAATCCAACCCCCTGCAGAAGCAGGAGACCCTATACTGTTCTGGATCAAAGGCTCTCCAGTTTCTTCTTAAAAGCCTCCAGCCGTGGAGCACCCACCACTTCTGGAGGCAAGCTGTTCCACTGGTTAATTGTGCGAAAGGAAAACAAAATATCTTAATAATTCTTTCTGTACAAATCAAACGTATTTCTTTGATAGTCAGTTAAAATAAAGGCTTGTGTCTGCTGAGAAACACTTAGTAAAAGGAAGAACTGTGCCCTTTGCCAGTAGATGGTGAAAGATTGTGGCTGGCACACATTTCTTAATATAAGCAGAACAAGGAACAAGAAAGTAAGAGGACTGAGGAACTGAGCCTTGTTCACGGGTACAATGACACGAGTAGAAACGGTAGTAAGGAAAGTAGTGGTTAGAGCAAGGATAAGGAAGAACAGGAAACTGGCTCGGTAGCCAGGACAACGGAATAAGAATAAGGGACTAACGCAGTAGTCAATTCCAGGAATAGGGAGCTGACTTGGAGGCCAGTTCCGAGAAAAGGGATAGAATAGATTAACAGAGGGATAGAATCAAGATCACGTGAAGTGTTAATACCACTTTACAAGGCCTTGGTAAGGCCACACTTGGAATACGGCATCCGGTTTTGGTCACCACGATGTAAAAAAGATGTTGAGACTCTAGAAAGAGTGCAGAGAAGAGCAGCAAAGATGATCAGGGGACTGGAGGCTAAAACATGTAAGGAAAGGTTGATGGAATTGGGTATGTCTAGTTCAGGGCTAGGCAACCTTGGCTCTTTTATGACTCGTGGACTTCAACTCCCAGAATTCCTGAGCCAGCCACGCTGAGGGGAAAGGGAGAGGTTTCCATGCTGAGCCATGTTGGCTCAGGAATTCTGGGAGTTGAAGTCCACGAGTCATAAAAGAGCCAAGGTTGCCTACCCTGGTAATGAAGAGAAGGACGAGGGGGGACATGATAGCAGTGTTCCAATATCTCAGGGGTTGCCACAAAGAAGAGGGAGTCAAGCTATTCTCCAAAGCGCCTGAAGGCAGGACAAGAAGCAACGGATGGAAAACTCATCAAGGAGAGAAGCAACCTAGAACTAAGGAGAAACTTCCTGACAGTTAGAACAATCAACCAGTGGAACAACCTGCCTCCAGAAGCGGTGAATGCTCCAACACTGGAAGTTTTTAAGAAGAGACTGGACAGCCATTTGTCCGAAATGGTATAGGGTTATCTGCCTGAGCAGGGGGTTGGACTAGATGACCTCCAAGGTCCCTTCCAACATTATTATTATTATTATTATTATTATTATTATTATTATTATTATTATTATTATTATTATTATTATTATTATTATTATTAGGGATGTAGCAAAAGGAAGCGTTCCAGAGTCATATGATGATGGTTTTAACAAGAAAATGGAAATGGGATAGCTATTGGGTGGCACTAGAAGGTCAAGGGGTGGGCACAATGCTAAGGTATAAAGCAGGGGTGTCAAACTCACCACGTCACGTGACATGTTGCAACGTATCAGGACTTTTTCCCCATTGCCGGAGCTGGGGTGGGCACGGTTTCGGCATGGCACATCCGGCCTGTGGGCCGGCAGTTTGACACCCCCAGTATAAAGCCTGCCTAAAAGATCTGGGCGTTGCCATTTGGCCTCAGCCGTCACACTTCACGACTGCTGTCCCTTTGGCCCTTATTGCAATAGCTTGTTGAAATGTAAGTACTGAATTTGTGTGTTAACTTTAAACAAACCTCTGGATCCTAAAGTGAGCATTTTGTTGTGTGTTGTCTCTTGTTTTTCTTGCACATGTTTTTCCCCCTGACAATTGTTCTCCCTAGTAGGGAATTTCTCCTTAGTTCTAGGTTGGTTTTCTCCTTGATTACTTTCCATTCGTTGCTTCCTGTCCTGCCTTCAGGTGCTTTGGAAAATAGGTTGACACACACACCCCTCTTCCACTGGGGCAGCCCCTTAGATATTGGACTTAATTTATATGCTGCCCATCTCACTGATAAAGCAACTTTGAGCGGCTAACAAACAGTCAAAAGATCAATACAGGAACAATTACCATTACATACACACACACACACATACAATACGTACATACATACACAAGATTTGTTCGTGGCTACCTATGTAAGCTTAAAACCAAATCTCTTTAGTCTGCTGTTTTCTATTTCCATATTTATTCCCCATTAATCATAGCTAGTCGGAAGCTTCAAAGTAGATCTTCAAACAGAGGCTATATAATCATGTGTCAGAGTTGCTTAGAAGAGTCATTTGCAAATTGCTGGTTAAGATGACCCCTGATATAACTCCCATCGCTGGAATTGCTGATTTTCTGATAATCGTGTTTCCAGTTCTGCCGCTATAGATGCAGAAGTATTCATTTAAAACCCATCTAGTGGCTGAAAAAAAAGGAATTAAATATTTGTTTTTCTTTCCCAGATATATGTTATTTATCTATCCCTGCATTCTGAAACAAACAGGGTTGCTGGGTTGTTGTTGTTTTTTTTATCCAGATGGTTGAGTGAAAAGTTTTGTGTATGTCTTTGCATTTGTCTATAATTGTTCTGAATTAAAGTACTAGCTATCTTTAAAAAAAAGATGGACAAAGCTGATTTTGGTTTCAAAGAAGACAGACGGGTATTCTTATATTGTGTTTTCTGTATTCCCTATTCAGGAGCCAAACTTAGGCATAGATTATTTTTATTTTCTAAGGTTTTTTTTTTAAAAGAGGGTTGTTTTGTTTTGTTTTTCTCCTCGGTTTTTGTTTAAAGTTGAGTTTTTTAGATATTTTTTTTCTTTGTGACTTATCACTTAGAGATAGGAGCCAGCCGTGCGCTGCAGTTGCCAAAAAAGCCAACACAGTGCTAGGCTGCATTAACAGAGGGATAGAATCAAGATCAGGTGAAGTGTTAATACCACTTTACAAGGCCTTGGTAAGGCCACACTTGGAATACGGCATCCAGTTTTGGTCACCACGATGTAAAAAAGAGGTTGAGACTCTAGAAAGAGTACAGAGAAGAGCAACAAAGATGATCAGGGGACTGGAGGCTAAAACATATAAAGAACGGTTGCTGGAATTGGGTATGTCTAGTTTAATGAAGAGAAGGACGAGGGGGGACATGATAGCAGTCTTCCAGTATCTCAGGGTCTGCCCCAAAGAAGAGGGAGTCAAGCTATTCTCCAAAGCGCCTGAAGGCAGAACAAGAAGCAACGGATGGAAACTAGTCAAGGAGAGAAGCAACCTGGAACTAAGGAGAAACTTCCTGACAGTTAGAACAATTAACCAGTGGAACAACCTGCCTCCAGAAGCGGTGAATGCTCCAACACTGGAAGTTTTTAAGAAGAGACTGGACAGCCATTTGTCTGAAATGGTATAGGGTTTCCTGCCTGAGCAGGGGGTTGGACTGGATGACCTCCAAGGTCCCTTCCAACTTTATTGTTGTTGTTGTTGTTGTTATTATTATATTTCTTTTCTGTTTGTTTTTTTTACTATTTTGAAATCAATGTCAGCTAAAAGCTTCATATTTTTCCTTGTCCTACGTAAGTATTGGCCTCTAGATATGCAGGTAGTTCTCAACTTATGACCACAATTGAGCCCAAAATTTATGTTGCTAAATGAGAAATTTTCTAAGTGAGTTTTGCCCCTTTTTACGAGAATCAGATACTTCCTACCTGGGCGAATTAAAATCTGGTATTTGTTTTTTACAAGAAGCACATATTCTTCATAATAGAAAACTCTCTTGGTTAAGGATGAGTTTGTCGGATCTATCTTTCTTTGGAAATTCCAAATCTGCTAGGGATACAGTCATTTTGATTAATTAGTGTGCAAAATTTTGCAGTCGAACAAGAAGTAATGTAGAAGGATGTTTTATTTTTAATAGTGGTTCATTAAATGCCTTAATAAATGCACTTATTAATTATAATAGTTCTAGTTATCCAGGTATATTATGCAAGTTTTTGAAATTCTTTTTACTTTGTCTGTGGATCAGATAATTACGGCTGGAGATTTTAATCAACTTTTAGATACCTTACTATAGCATAATACATCCTCCCCCTTCACCTTAATTTAATCCACATACATGGAAAGTATTGCAAACTTAAACCTCAGAGTTTAATTTGTTGGAGACACAGCAACTGTTAAATTATTCACACGAAGAATATATTCTTCCCCTTCCCCTTAAAATTTGTCCTTGATGAAACTGTTTTTATCATCTTAAACATTAGTTGAAAGGAGAAATGCATATAAAGTCAGGACTATTACTGTATCTGATCCTAACCCAATTGTACTAGTAGCCACTACAGGAAAGTGTTGGCTAAGATGTATATAAAAGAATTTGGCTTTCATAAAGCAGATGCAATAAAAAAAATGGGGAGAGAATGGGAGGGAGGAGAGAGAGAGAGAGATGATAAACACACAGAGAGAGATGATAAACAGAGAGAGAGAGATGAGAGATGAGAGAGAGAGAGAGAGAGAGAGAGAGAGAGAGAGAGAGAGAGAGAGAGAGAGAGAGAGATGATAAACAGGTAAGTGATAGATAGATGATAGATAGGCAGGTGGGCGGGCAGACAGACAGATAGACAGTGTGATGATTCCCCCAGACATTTTCCCAGATACCTCTCCAGATGTCAGCTTCAAGGAAGATGAACCCATCCCAGGCACATCTGGAGGGGCATTGGTCAATGGCTCCAAGCAGCCAGCTGAGAGGGATTTGGCTGAAGCACAACTGCAGCAGGACTGCCCTGAGGCTTCAGGTGGGGAAAGCATGCAGCTGCAACTGGTCAGTGATGAGGAACAGGAACTGCCTTCTGCACCTGATCCAAGAAAAGGCAGGAGCAGAGAAGGTCAGCCAGATTACTTGCGAGGAGGCAGCCTCGCCCTTCTTGATGCGCTGCACCAGAAGTTGGCTATTTAGCACAGCAGACAGATGGAGACAATGCTGGGAACAAGGTATTTGTTTTCTTGCTGTGTATTCTTGCCTTGAACTTTGGATCGTGTCTCTTCAGCTGTTGCCTTTTGCCTTGCCTTGCCTTTGCCTTGTGGACTAGTGTTGGCTTCATTTGAGTAGCCTGTGGAATCGTTCTCATTGGGGGTGAGCTGGTGCCGGCACAGGAAATTGCTGGGGAATAACAAGCAATTGTTAAAATAACAATTCAGGTTCAGAAGCCTTAATAAAGACTCCTTACACCTGTGGTGTGTGGGTGTGTGTAAGTGAGTGGAGATAGATAGATAGATAGATAGATAGATAGATAGATAGATAGATAGATAGATGGATGGATGGATGGATGGATGGATGGATGGATGGATGGATGGATGGATGGATGGATGGATGGATGGATGGATGGATGGATGGATGGATGGATGGATGGATAAATAGAGGGATGGAGGGATGGAGGGATGGAGGGATAGATAGAGGGACAGACAGACAGACAGACAGATATTTATTTTATTTATTAATCAAATTTCTACACTACCAATCTCACCTAAGTGTCCCTGGGCAGTTTATGACATCATACTTAGATATATTCTATATATTTAATTGCTCTGCAGAATATCCAATTAGGGAGGAAACAAGTTCAACTGAACTCTGGCAAGATGGAGGGGCTATGGCAGGGGTGTCAAACTGCCGGCCCGCGGGCCGGATGCATCATAGCGAAACCGCGCCCACCCCATGGCCGGCAATGGGAAAAAAGTCACGATACGTTGCGACACTTCACGTGATGTTTCCCTCCTCTCCCTCCCCCAGACCCAGAATTTTGAATCTGGATGGGGATGTCACTTCCCCATACTAGGCTGGGTGTCAGTTTGGGGGGGGGGGGGTCTTCCTGGATTCATGGCTCAAGGAGCAGGTGGCAGCTGTGGTTAAGGTTTAAATTTGTTAACCTTTGCACAAATTCGTCTAGTACACCAGTGGCACCCTTTCCAGAGGCCTTGCTCACAGTCATTCATGCCTTGGTCACCTCCCCTTTGGATTACTGCAATACACGCTATATGGGGCTGCCCTTGAAGACACAAAAATGGAGCCCCTAGATTTGCCCAGGTAACACAACTCTATTGTGTGAACTGCATTGGCTTGCAGTTTCTTTCTAGGTGCGATTCAAGGTGCTGGTCCTCACTTTTAAAAAAACCCTATATGGCACAGAACCAGATCTGCAGGACCACCTTTCTCCAAGGACATCTACTCATCCTACCAGGTCAGACAGGATGGGCCTAGCCCAGGGGTAGGCAACCTTGGCTCTTTTATGACTGGTGGACTTCAACTCCCAGAATTCCTGAGCCAGCCATGCTGAGGGGAAAGGGAGAGGTTTCCAAGCTGAGCCATGCTGGCTCTGGAATTCTGGGAGTTGAAGTCCACGAGTCATAAAGCGGCCTAGGCCTAGGCCAGGGTAGGCAACCTTGGCTCTTTTATGACTGGTGGACTTCAACTCCCAGAATTCCTGAGCTAGCCATGCTGAGGGGAAAGGGAGAGTTTCCAAGCTGAGCCATGCTGGCTCAGGAATTCTGGGAGTTGAAGTCCACGAGTCATAAAAGAGCCAAGGTTGCCTACCCCTGGCCTAGCCCCTTCCTCTAAATATTGCCATCCGATGGGAGCTAGGAAGGGTACCTTCTCCATGCCAGCCTCTGCCTATGGAACTCTTTGCCACATGAACATTGGCAGGCCACCACCCTTCTAGCCTTCTGTGAAGCTTTGAAGACCTGGATTTCCCCCCCAAGTGCTGGGATAAGATTAGATGCATGCACATCAGAAATTTGACTTGGCACCAGGGTTTTGTTGTTGTTGTTATTATTATTTTTAATGTTTCTAATATGTTTAGTTTTATAGTTTTAATATGGTTTTGCCTGTTGTTTTAACTTGTGTTTGGAAGGTGCCCAGAGTTGGTTATAAGATGGGCAGCTATATAAATGTTTTAAATAAACAAATAAGACCAACACATAAATTGCATTACTGATAATTCATGAAGAAATTTTTAAAAATGGAACATAAAAGTGAAAAACCTCTGGGTACATAATGCGAGAAGACCTCCATCGGAAGAATATAGTGCTTTAATAAGTGCTAACTGGGATATTTAAATTCCTTTATGCATTTGATACAGAATGGTCACTGAATTGCACAAGGCAAAAATATTGGGAATAGAGGGAAAGGCCCGGAAAAATACTTAGCTCTAAAAACTTTTACAACAATTGGATATTATTTCGGCTTTCAAGTATGTTTGAGATAAAGTGTGCAGTGATTCCTAAATACATATGTTCGATATCAAAACGTATTGATAGGAAGAATAGCGATAAATTATCAGTTAATCAATGAATTAGAATAAGTGTCAGATGGTACCTTTATGTGCAAGTAGTCCTCAGTTTACAACAGTTCATTTAGTAACCGTTCTAAGTTACAACAGCACTGAAGAAAAGTGACTTATGACCGTTTTTCACCACTGCAGCATTTCCATGGTTATGGAATCAAAATTCAGACACTTGACAACTGACTGACTCATACTTATGACGGTCGCAGTGTCCCGGGGTCATGTGATCCCCTTTTGTGACTTTCTGACAAGCAAAGTCAATGGGGAGGCCAGATTCACTTAACAACTGTGTTACTAATTTAACAACTGCAGTTTATTCACTTAACAACTGTGGCAAAATGGGGCACAACTCACTTAACAACTCTTTTGGTTAGCAACAGAAATTTTGGGGTCAAGTGTGGTCGTTAAGTTGAGGGCTCTTTTTATAGCATTTTCTTTTGTTGGAAAATATGTTAAATTACAAGCTTTTTAAGGTTCCTTGCAATAATTATCTCAAGGATAATTTTCTTCAAATATAGGCAACTTATCTAAGATCAAAATCCATACAAATAGATGGTGAACATCCTCCTCCTGAGTGAATATTTTAAAAAATAAAAAATAAAAGTGATGTATTAGTTCAATAATTAATACTTTTTATGAAAAGGAAAACCCTAAATTATCTAAATTTATGGCTGCCGTATGATTATGGAAGGGTTATCTTTCCTGGTTTTCAGTCTCATCATGAGGAGAGCATTTAGTGTCTTTCTTGAAAGGAAATGATTAAGCCAGGAAATCATTATGGACACAATTAAAAAGAGATTATGTGAGGCATATAATAATATTCAGGGATCTTGGCTCCATTTTTTTGAGCAAAAATGTTATTGTGTGTCCTGCATTAAAGGCAGTAAGACATACAGGGAAGATGTGGAGATGAAGATTATCACTTTTAGCCTTTATTCACCTCAAAATCTACTCTCTGAGGGAAGACCAGTTTGAAAATGGCTGATCTGGGAGGGTGTAATCAAGTCATTACACGAAGTGAGTTATTGAAAGAGGGATTTGGATCGCCCCAAACAGTTAAATTACAATAAAGCTAAAGGTGAGGGTGAAGAAAGAAAGAAAGAAAGAAAGAAAGAAAGAAAGAAAGAAAGAAAGAAAGAAAGAAAGAAAGAAAGAAAGAAAGAAAGAAAGAAAGAAAGAAAGAAGAGAAAGAAGAAAGAAGAGAAAGAAGAAAGAAAGAAAGAAAAAGAAAGAAAGAAAGAAAGAAAGAAAGAAAGAAAAAAAGAAAGAAAGAAAGAAAGAAAGAAAGAAAGAAAGAGAAAGAAAAAGGAAGGAAGAAAGGAAGGAAGGAAGGAAGGAAGGAAGGAAGGAAGGAGAAAGAAAGAAGAGAAAGAAGAAAGGAAGGAAGGAAGGAAGGAAGAAGAAAGAAGAGAAAGAAAGAAAGAAAGAAAGAAGGAAGGAAGAAGAAAGAAAGAAAGAAAGAAAGAAAGAAAGAAAGAAAGAAAGAAAGAAAGAAGAAAGAAAGAAGAGAAAGAAGGAAGGAAGGAAGGAAGGAAGAAGAAAGAAAGAAAGAAAGAAAGAAGGAAGGAAAGGAAGGAAAGAAGAGAAAGAAGAAAGAAAGAAAGAAAGAAAGAAAGAAAGAAAGAAAGAAAGAAAGAAAGAAAGAAAGAAAGGAAGGAAGGAAGGAAGGAAGGAGGGAAGGAAGAAGAAAGAAGAGAAAGAAGGAAGAAAGAAGGAAGGAAGGAAGGAAGGAAGAAGAAAGAAAGAAAGAAGAGAAAGAAGAAAGAAAGAAGAGAAAGAAGAAAAAGAAGAAAGAAAGAAAGAAAGAAAGAAAGAAAGAAAGAAAGAAAGAAAGAAAGAAAGAAAGAAAGAAAGAAAGAAAGAAAGAAAGAAAAATACATTTAGGAAGACCTTCTTCTTAACTTATCTGCCAATTCCTAGGCCCATCTGTTGAGTTAAAGTGTCCTCTCCTTGACTGTATGCATCATTGCAGTATATTATATTAATTCATTTTTTATAAATAATTAATTCCAAGGCAGTACAACGGACAGAGAAGCAGCCGTTTTTACAAAGAGCAAAGAGAAACAAGATGCAATACAGGAATTCTGGTCATCTCTAGCAGAGTCTCCTTTTCAATACCTAATCAGGTGCTCTCTCTCTCTCTCTCTCTCTCTCTCTCTCTTTATTAGACAGTTCCTTTGACAGAAGGAAAAAAGAATATCGATAGCAAAGACAGTGAACCATCCATCCTGCAAAACCAACAAGGAAAATAATATATATATATATATACAGGTAGTCCCAGACTTACGAGCACAATTGTGCCCGTGATTTCTGTTGCTAAGAGAGTCATTTGTGAATTTTGCCCCGTTTTAGGACCTATCTTGCCACAGTTGTTAAGTGAATCGCTGCAGTTGTTAAACTGTTTACACGGTTTGTTAAGTGAATCCAGCTTCCCCCGTTGATGTTGCTTGTCAGAAGGTCACGAAAGGGAATCACATGACCCGGGGGGGGGGGGACACTGTGACCGTCATAAATAGGAGTCAGTTGCCAAGGATCTGAATTTTGATCAGCTGACTGTGGAGATGCTGCAACGGCCGTGTGAAAAAGTGGTCATAAGTCACTTTTTTTCCCCATTGTAACTTTGAAGGGCCACTAAACAAACCCTTGTAAGTTGAGGACTATCTATATACTCATCAATTTTAGGAGAACTAAGGAGCTGTTGCGGTTGGTTTTGACTTCTTTCCAGACAATTAGTGACTTTTTTACCTTGTTAGATGAGGTAAAATTATGCTGACAGGTTCACTAGCCTCCAATTTTTCCCTTAAGCCTGATCTGTGGAAGGGATCAAAATCCCAGCAGATGCCATCCAGAGCGCTTGCATTGGGTTAATGCAGGGGTCTTCAAACCTGGCCCTTTTATGACTTGTGGACTTCAACTCCCAGAATTCCTCAGCCAGGCAGTCCACAAGTCATAAAAGGGCCAAGTTTGAAGACCCCTGATATAGACTTTAAGAGGAGTGGACTTCAACTCCCAGAATTCCTCAGCCAGCGTGCCTGGCTGAGGAATTCTGGAAGTCCACAAGTCATAAAAGGGCCAAGTTTGAAGACCCCTGATATAGACTTTAAAAGGAGTGGACTTCAACTCCCAGAATTCCTCAACCAGGCAGGCGTGCCTGGCTGAGGAATTCTGGGAGTTGAAGTCCACAAGTCATAAAAGGGCCAAGTTTGAAGACTCCTGATGTAGACTTTAAGAGGAGTGGACTTCAACTCCCAGAATTCCTCAGCCAGCGTGCCTGGCTGATGAATTCTGGGAGTTGAAGTCCACAAGTCATAAAAGGGCCAAGTATGAAGACCCCTGGGTTAATGGTATTAATGAAATCAGCATCTGAATTTTGATAGAGGAATATATTTTATATAAGCCAGTCGATAAGCGTGTTAAAGGGGGGGGGGAAATCAAATGACAGTACACGCTACATTAATTTTCCTCCCATAACTTCTCTCCCAGAAACAAACGCCGTCGTGACAAAACATATGCTAATGCAGAAATTATAACTTTAGACTCCTACCTGCCAAGACAGATGGAAACTATCCGGGTTTCAACGGTCAGGCTTCAAAATAAACATTTCTACCTGTCAGAAATGCCTGGCAGAAATCAGACCTTAAAAGATTCACGTTTGAACCTATTTGGAGTTTACATTTATTTATTGGATTTCTGTGCTGCCCGCCTTAACTAATAGAGTGACTCTGAGTGGTTTATAATAAAAATTAAAACTATGCAAAAAACAATTGCAATGAAAAACCAAGGTGAGACTCTCAATGAGAGTTGTACCAAAAAAAGGCCTAATTCTTTCTTTCTTTCTTTCTTTCTTTCTCTTTCTTTCTTTCTTTCTTTCTTTCTTTCTTTCTTTCTTTCTTTCTTTCTTTTTCTTTCTTTTCTTTCTTTTTCTTTCTTTTTCTTTCTTTCTTTCTTCCCTTCTCTCCTTCCTTCCTTCCTCTTTGTCTTTCTTTCTCTCTCTTCTTTCTTCCCTTCCTCCCTTCTCCGCTTCCTCCTTTCCTCTCTCACTTTGTCTCCCTTCCTTTCCTTCCTTCCTTCCTTCCATCCCCTCATTCCCTCCCTCCCTCCCTTCCTTGTCTTCTCTTCCTTCACCTTCTGTTTCTGTGGCTAAGTGAAACAGTTGTTAAGCGAGTTTTGCCCCATTTTACGACCTTTCCTGCCACAGTTGTTAACCGAAACGCAGCAGTTGTTAAGTTAGTAACATCGTTGTTAAATGAATCTGGCTTCCCCCTTGACTTTGCTTCTCCTAAAGGTCACAAAAGGGGATCACACGACCCCAGGACACTGAAAACGTCATAAATGTGAACCAGTTGACAAGCATCTGAATTTTGCTCACATCACCATGAGGAAGCTGCGACGGTCGTAAGTGTGAAACACGGTCATAAGTCCCTTTTTGCAGTGCCGTTGTAACTTTAAACGGTCACTAAATGAACTGTTGTAAGTCGAGAACTACCTGTATTTGGAGTTTAGTTCTGGTGGGACAGGATATACTCAAAAAAAAAAAAAAACTGTGATGGAACGTTTGACTGGGACAGTTTCATTGTGAGTGCGAACATTTTTTTTAATTTCCAAATCTTTTATTGTATCTACCGCCTTGCTTCATGTCAGAAGCCGAAGAGTCTGTTCCAGAAACTTATACTGCTTATTAAAGATTCAATTTCTATTCAAGAATTTATATCTATGGCTAGTAGGGATCCAATTAGGCTTTCTCACATAATAAAATAGATTTTCTGAGTGTCAACACTGACCTGCATTTCCTCACCTATCTGCTGTTTCCTTCTTGGCAAGAGAGCAGAGACTTACTCAGGCAACCAATTCCACTCCCTCCTACTTAATTGCCCTTTTTTTATGACATAGCCCTGTTAATGCTGACAAATGCAACAGTTTTTTTTTTTCAATAATTCATCCGGAAATTGGAATTTCTCCTCCCCCAAAGTTGCCTCAGAAGGTCACTCGAAAAAGAAGTAAACTATTCTCTTCAAACTCTTTGCCACGCGTTTCCAGATCTCAGTTGCCTGTTTGCATGCCGGCTAAATCTGACTTCAAATCATGTACAAATAATGGTTGCAAGAATCGGATATGTCCAGTTCAGGGGTAGGCCACCTGGGCTCTTTTATGACTCGTGGACTTCAACTCCCAGAATTCCTGAGCCAGCCATGCTGAGGGGAAAGGGAGAGTTTCCAAGCTGAGCCATGCTGGCTCAGGAATTCTGGGAGTTGAAGTCCACAAGTCTTAAAGGGGCCATAGTTCCCCCATGCTGGCTCAGGAATTCTGGGAGTTGAAGTCCAGAAGTCATCAAGGGGGTCATAGTTTCCCCATGCTGGCTCAGGAATTCTGGGAGTTGAAGTCCACAAGTCATGAAAGAGCCATAGTTCCCCCATGCCGGCTGAGGAATTCTGGGAGTTGAAGTCCCCGAGTCATGAAGGGGCCATAGTTCCCTCATGCTGGCTCAGGAATTCTGGGAGTTGAAGTCCAGAAGTCATCAAGGGGGTCATAGTTCCCCCATGCTGGCTCAGGAATTCTGGGAGTTGAAGTCCAGAAGTCATCAAGGGGGTCATAGTTTCCCCATGCTGGCTCAGGAATTCTGGGAGTTGGTCCACGAGTCATGAAAGAGCCGAGGTTGTCCACCCCTGGTCTAGTTGAATGAAAATAAGGAGTAGGGATGACGTGAAAGCAGTGTTCCAATATCTAAGGGGTGCCACAAAGAAGAGGGGAGGTCAATCTATTCTCCAAAGTCTATGGAAATTCTTAGCCATCCAGGTCATAGGTATCGCAAAGGTGTTTTTTCATGAGGCCACTGGATTTTCTTGTTTTCTTGGAAGATGTTTTGCTTCTCATCCAAGAAGCTGAAGAAGCGAAACATCTTCAAAGAAAAACAAGAAAGTCCAGTTGCCTGGTGAAAAAGCACCTCTTTTCCAAAGCGTCTGAAGGCAGGACAAGAAGCAACGGATGGAAACTAATCAAGGAGAGAAGCAACCTAGAACTAAGGAGAAATTTCCTGACAGTGGGAACAATTAATCAGTGGAACAGCTTGTCTTCAGGAGTTGTGGGTGCTCCATCACTGGAGGCCTTCAAAAAGAGATTGAATAGACATTTGTCTGGAATGTTATAGGGTTTCCTTCTTGAACAGGAGGTTGGACTTTAAGACTTCCAAGGTTCTTTCCAACTCTGCTATTCTGTTATTCTGCTTGATTTATTTTGGGAAGTATAGGAATTCAGGGAGGTATATGTTACAAACACACTTGAATGGGCTCAAACAAGACACAACCTGCCATTGTGAATAAAAAGAGCTTAAAATAACTCTTTGTTTCCACGATGACTGAATAAACAAATCTTCAGATTTAATTAATGAACAGCGCTAGGAGACCATGTTAGCATGCCTTGGAAAATGTTTTGCAAGTATCAAAGCGTGGGTTTGATTCATATCAAGGAACAGTAACACCAGCCCGGCGATTTAAAAAACAAAACGGGCTGTTTATTTTGATCTCCTTAAAACTTCACAAGGACTTTGTTGCCTTGTGTTTGAAGGCCATGGTGCAAGTCATCCCACACAAAACGGAAAATGGGTGTTGCCTCCAACTGGAACATTTTGGTAATTGTGGTGACCTCTTTTGGGCTGGCTCCAGTTCTGCGGCAACGAAGGAGTGGCTTCGTAAGAAGCATTTCAAGGTCCTGGAGTGGCCTAGCCAGTCTCCAGATCTCAACCCCATAGAAAACCTTTGGAGGGCGTTGAAAGTCCGTGTTGCCCAGCGACAGCCCCAAAACATCACTGCTCTAGAGGAGATCTGCATGGAGGAATGGGCCAACATACCAGCAACAGTGTGTGCCAACCTTGTGAAGACTTACAGAAAACGTTTGACCTCTGTCATTGCCAACAAAGGATATATAACAAAGTATTGAGATGAACTTTTGATATTGACCAAATACTTATTTTCCACCATAATGTGCAAATAAATTCTTTCCAAATCAGACAATGTGATTGTCTGGATTTGTTTCCTCGTTTTGTCTCTCATAGTTGAGGTCTACCTATGATGACAATTACAGGCCTCTCTCATCTTTTTAAGTGGGAGAACTTGCACAATTGGTGGCTGACTAAATACTTTTTTGCCCCACTGTATATCTGGGAAAGAAAAACAGATTAGTCATGTTGTGGGAATACTACTTGTGTGTGTGCTTGTTGTTGTTGTTAGTTGCAAAGTCGTGTCCGACCCATCGCGACTCCATGGACAACGTTCCTCCAGGCCTTCCTGTCCCCTACCATCTTCTGGAGTCCATTTAAGCTCAGGCCTACTGCTTCAGGGACTCCATCCAGCCACCTCACTCTCTGTCGTTCCCTTCTTCTCTTGCCCTCCATCTTTCCCAGGGTCAGGCTCTTCTCCAGTGAGTCCTTCCTTCTCATTAGGTGGCCAAAGTACTTGAGTTTCAACTTCAGGATCTGGCCTTCTAAGGAGCAGTCGGGGTTGATCTCCTCTAGGACTGACCGGTTTGATCGCCTTGCAGTCCAGGGGACTCGCAGGAGTCTTCTCCAGCACCATAGTTCAAAGGCCTCCATTCTTTGGCGCTCAGCCTTTCTTGTGGTCCAACTTTCACAGCCATACATTGCAACTGGGAAAACCATGGCCTTGACTATACGCACTTGAGTGCTTGAGCGCGTTACAAAATACCTGAAATTCCAGATTGCAGATATGAAGATACTGTCAAGTGAAATTTGAGAGCAAAGGTATTTCATTTATGGTTGTGGTTGATTTTTCCAAACATTCCTCAAGGTGTTTTTTTTTTTTTTCTCTTGCATGATATGAAGGACGGGGAAGATAGTAGCTGTAGCATTTGAGTGCCTTCAAACTGGCCGAGGCAGAATTAACAGGCAAATGGTCTTCTACTATTGATATCTGCTTGTGTCAGATCTCCTTGTTTATAGGTGAAATGTTCCCTCATCCATTAAGCAAATAACAATAGCTGTGGAATGAAAATGAGCAGCCAGGTGTATAATATTTCATTATCTGCCATTCATCTCTCCCTTGGCTATTGATTTTGCCAATTACGTCTGCAGTTTCCCTTCTACCTCCTTCCGTGGGTCGTGTCCTTCTCTCCCTTGCCTGTTGCAAGAGTTTCCTTTAGAATTTCAAATTCATTAAACTTTATCCAAGACAAGAAGGGGAGGGAAGGGAGGAGGGACATACCCCCAATCCTTTCTCCTCCTCTGTTTCCATAGCAACGTGGACAACTACTTTCTGAGGAATGTGAGGTCCAGGTGATATTGCATAAGAAAATTATGCAGTTGTGCAAGTGAGAGAAAATACCAAGGGAGGAGGAAGAGGAGGGAGGGAAGGAAGGGAAGGAAGAAGAGGAGGAGGAGGAGGAAGAGAGAAGAAGGAAGGAGGAGGAGGAGGAGGAGGGAGGGAGGAAGAGAAGAGGAAGAGGAAGAAGAAGGAGGAGGAAAGCGGAGGAGGAGGGAGGGAGGGAGGGAAGGAGGACGAAAGGAGAAGAGAGAGGAAGAAGGAGAGGAGAGGAGGAAGAGAGGAGGAGGAGGGAGGAAGGGGAAGAGGAAGAAGAAAGAAGGGGGAGGGAGAGAGGAGGAGGGAAGGGGAAGAGGAAGAGAAGGAGGAGGAGGAGGAAGAGGAAGAGGAAGAGGAGAGAGGAGGAGGGAGGGAGGGAGGGAAGGGGAGGAGGAAGAGGAAGAAGAAGAAGAGGAGGAAGAGGAGGAGGAAGAGGAAGAGGAAGAAGAAGAGGAGGAGGAGAAAGAGGAGGAGTAAGGGAAGGGAAAGGGAAAGAGGAAGAGGAAGAAGAAGGATGAGGAGGAGGATGGTATAAGAACTCCTGCGTTGGGCAGTAGGGGTGGACTAGAACAGGGCTTTTCAACCTTTTCACCGATTGTACCACTTTTAGGATATGGCAATATTCAGGTACCACCTAGCAAGGTGTCAAAAACTTGATGACCAAAAAAAAAAAACCTGTTCAAAGTTGCAATTGCACTGAAATGACTTATGACCATTTTTCACACTTATGACCATTGCAGCAACAGGGTCATGTGATTTATATTTGGATGCTTGGCAACTGATTCATATTTATGATGGTCACAGTGTCCCAGGGTCATGTGATCCCCTTTTGCAACCTTTTGACAAGTAAAGTCAATGGCAGGGCTGCTGGTGGCCATGTGCTAAGGCAGGACTTCCCTCCCTCCTTCCCTGCCTCCCTCTTTCTCATGCCCACCTCCTTCTGAAGGAAGAATTTGACCCCCCCCCATATTTTTTTCTTCCATATATTCATCAAACAAGGAAAAGCCTCCAGAAACAGAAAAGACAAACTGCTGAGTGAACTAGCTTAAAAAGGCACATTCCCCTTTAAGAATTAGCTACTGGCTAGAAAGGAAAGTAAGGAAGAAAAAAAAATGTAGTAAGTATTGGCTGCCGGCTAAGGCAGCCTCCCGAAATGGCTCCATTCATAAGTAAAAGAATCTACAGGCAAAATCCATTCAGGAGAAAAATACTTCAAAATCCCTTGCAGCAAAACTTACAGCTAACAATAGCAGAGCAATAGAAGCTAACACATCAGCCATCAGCCATCAGCCAAATAGAAATTGCCAAACACTCCTTAAGAACACAAAGCCCACATTGCACAAATCCCAGAACTTCAAAGTCACAAAAGCACATAAGAATCCTTCCACTCTCCATCTCCTCCCTCTTTCTCATGGGGGAGGGTGAGCCAGAACTGAGCCTGGGCCCTTTGTCTCTCCCCAGCCACTGCAGCTCCAGAGGACTCTCTCACTGTAAGTCCTTGCCTGCACTGGCTCTTTCCCTCCCCCACTACACTTGGCTAGGCAGGGCTGCGTACCACCTGCCACTTGTTAATGTACCACAAGTGGTACGCGTACCACAGGTTGAAAAGCCCTGGACTAGAAGACCCTCAAGGTCTTTCAGCCCTGTGATTCTAGAATTTTCTGAAAATGCAAGCTACTTACCTCAGATTGAGCAGTGATCCAGCTTAGCTACTTTTATTGATAGAAGAGTGGTACGTCCATGGTATAGAATGCCAAATGTGATATATTTTTATTTTTTTTTAAAATATATTTTATTAGATTTTATAGGGGTATAGGGATAACATTAAGGTGCTTAGGAACCACCATGGAGGTGGGTATATTAAACATCCAAAAAAAGAAAAACAATCACAGATATATAAGTCAACTCAAGTCTTTTAAGCTTCCCTCTCTAATTCCCTCATTTAATTTTACATATTCAAATTAATAAATTCTATATAAGTTTCAAACGGTCCTATCAAATATCAGTTACATTTCAATTCTAAAAATCCAAATCCTGTTTTTAAGCTTTACTAACTTACAATTACTATATTTCAATTAGCCTTAAATAGACATATTATTAACACTTCGGGTGCCCTTTTTTTATATATATATAATTATATCTGGTATATTGTTCTTGCAACAACATTCCCATATCTTCTTCATTGATACCATTTTTTTCTCTTATCACCCATCCCTCTTATTCTCCTTTTATTTCCAAATAATTCTCTTAAAGTAAAAATATCAGGCCAACAAATAAATTTCTATCTAATTTAAATATATATTCTATCAATGCCTCTATATCTATAAAAATCTTTTTAAACCAGTAGATAAAGTTTACTTCTCCAATACATATCATATCTAAAACAGAGTAATATTACAAAGGGTATCCTCTTAAAAATTTCACGTGTTCCATTAGTTGTTAAGTCAGTCAAGAAATCAAAGCCTTTTTAATCCCATTAAATAAGACTTTAAAATACATTTTTAAATCTAACTCTAGGCTTCTTTCTATGCCATAGTGGTTTCCATAGTAAGGTTCCTAGATAATCAAACCGCACTATTAAAAGGTCCATATTCTTTAACGCTTCAAATTGGTCAAAGTTCTCTTTCCTTTCTTCTAATAGCCTTTGGATGGTAAAAGCTGTTTTATTCCATGTTATATTTGCCAATTGTTTATCCACCTTTTCTCGATTTTCAATAAGTTGTATCTGAGTATCAGTCTCTGTTGGTATTGTATTGATGCTTCAGACATCTCTATTGAAGTTGTTGTATAGTCATCAGACTTCTCGATAGGTTGTGTTGGAAGTTGAATAGAATTAGTTTGTTTTGTGGTTTCCACGGTTTCTCTCAGTGTAGGGAAAAGGGATTGAAAATAGGAGCTCACATCCTCTGCAGCTTCTAAAATTGTTTCCAATATAAGTTCATAGTCCAGTTGTGTATTAAGTTCCATATTGATAGTAATAAGGCTTTTTAATCTTTAATCTTTAAAGAAGGCTCTGCTTCATAGGAGTCAAGCAAGCATTCACCTTCAATTTTCAATAGGCCAGCTGCATCCGTTATCTTGTAGTTATGACTCTTTCAGGGTCATAGCCATTCCCAGCCATAGAGAAATATAATTGCAGTACCACTTTTCGACACAAGATGTCCTCAGCAAACCAAAAAATCTCTTTTTTTTTTTTTTTTCCTTTCCAAATAATAGATTTTTTATTTTTCGTGTTGAAAAAGATGAAGAAAGGGTTCAAAATAATGAATGCGTAGTTGTAACAATAATAGTCAAGAATAAAATGTTTTCAGGTCCCCTCAGTATTCCAAAATTTAAATAGTCCATCGAAATTAACTGGTTTTTATTTATATCTTTTTTTTTCCAACGCTGTTTTTCCCCATTGCCCAAACGCTGCTTCCTCACGACAGGGAAATAGTTCAAAGAAAGCTTTTAACAGGAAAGTAGTTAGGGGAAAAAAAAGGGGGTAGGAAAGGTCTCACCCGGATTCTCCACGGGGGTTCTTTCGCTTAGATGTTCTTCTGGCTTTCAGCTGGCGCGACGAAGTGATCGTCCATTTTATTGGGCGATCTTTTCCTCCGGCGGCCCTAAGGAGAAAGCTCGAACTGGGGAGAGCCGCCGCTCTTCCCCAGTCGAGCAGGAGCCTCCTCTAACGGTGGTCGCCTCTACGGGGCGACTTTCGACCCGATTAAGGGTCTACCGGTGGAGGGAAAGCAGCCGGTGGGAGAGAGAGATCTCTCCGTGCGACTGCTGGTGTCGCGATCCGGAACCGGAAGCCCCAAATGTGATATATTGATCGTCCACAGCCATAGTGTAGAGTCATACATCACAGACAATGTATTGGATGCTAACTAAGGATAACCTATTTCAGATCACACTCCTCTAAGAACCTACTTTAACCTCATTCTCCCAAGACACTAAAAGCCTACTACATGATTTTCTCTCTGCCCACCTCATTGTATCTCTCCCACATAATATCTTAGACTAACCTGTTTACAGAGACATTTTGAAGCTAAAATTGGAAAGTTCCTCCTCCTGATAAGTTGTGTTGGGGTTCCTAGAGAAAAGGTAAGATGCAGGTGATAAATGTTTAGGTACAGAAAGTATAATCAGCCTATTAATTAGTATTAAATGTCAAGCTAGCATTAGTAAAGGGATGATGACCCAGAGAGACGCAATTTGGAGAGAAATGAGGTTCTTCCTTGGACATCTTTTCTAGCTGAAAAATCCATCACTCTTAGCCACTTCAACCCCAGTTATTCCTATTTATTCAGATGTCAGACACTTGTCAGCCCTAGGATGTCCTACACATTCTTGAGAAGGCATTAATCACTAAGAGGGATCCTGACATTCCCTAAATTAAAAGCAAATAGGATGAGGATCAGATAATGAAACAATATGTTCCCATGATTAGATGCCTAGGTGGAACCATGTTCACCAAAAATCCAGACTTTGGATGTATCTTTCATTAATTGCTTAAAAATGTGTCCAGTGTTCCCCATAGCTACCTATGGTTGTGAAAGTTGGACCTCAAAATAGCAAGACAGGGAAAAAAATGACTCATTTGAGCTGTGGTGCTGGAGAAGGCTCCGGGGTATTTCCTCCACCTCCTCCTCCTCCTCCTCCTCCTCCTCCTCCTCCTCCTCCTCCTCCTCCTCCTCCTCCTCCTCCTCCTCCTTCTTCTTCTTCTTCTTCTTTCTTCTTCTTCTTCTTCTTCTTCTTCTTCTTCTTCTTCTTCTTCCTTCTTCTTCTACTTCTTCTTCTTCTTTTTCTCTCCTTCTCCTCCTTCTCCTTCTCCTCCTACTTCTCCTCCTCCTCCTCCTCCCCTCCTCCTCCTCCTTCTTCTCCTTCTCCTTCTCCTCCTCCTTCTCCTTCTCCTTCTCCTCCTACTTCTCCTCCTCCTCCTCCTCCTCTCCTCCTCCTTCCTCTTCTTCTTCTCTTCTTCTTCTTCTTCTTCTCCTCTCCTTCTCCTCTCTCTTCTTCTTCTTCTTCTTCTTCTTCTTCTTCTTCTTCTGGAATGCTATAGAGTCTCCTGCCTGAGCAGAGGGTTGGACTAGAAGACCTCCAAGGTCCCTTCCTCAATTCTAGCAGTCCTTTCCCAAGCCATTGCATCCATACAGATACCAAAGACTGAGGTACAAGTAACACCCCTATAGATTTCTAGAAGAGCTAATTTGTCGAATTAGCCATTGATGACTGTCTAGTTTTCTCCGTTAGAAATCTACAGCCCCAGACCTTTCTGATTGGAGTTGAGAGTTAGATTTGAAATAGAAAATGCTATTCTTAAAGCTGTATATGAAAAATAAAAAAAAAATGTTCTGTAAAAGAAGAGAGAGAAAGCATTTACATATTAGAGAATAAAAAGTTTGCACTGGGGAAATATGGATCACAAAGCGAGCCATTGGGGAAATTGGTATGAAAGTGTTTCTCACTTAATTACTTCAACAGCTAGGAGCATTAGGGAAGCTGCGTAGAAAAAAATTGTGTTAGGAAAAGTCTTGAATAGAAACAAATGCAGATTTGGGCATGAAAGCATTCATGGAAACCCAGATTGTTTCATAGTGCAAAAGTTAAAAAGTAAATACTGATAACTATTGATCCATACGTCCTTAAATGGAAATCAAATTTACAAAATCTGTTTTGGGGGTAAGGTTTACCTGTTGACATTATGGAGGTTGTGGTGATTTAAACACTAGTTCAACGGCGCTGATGATGTTACCTAGTTTGGTAATGAAATGTCTGCAAGAAAAGAAACCAGCTCAGAGAGAACCAAGGGTCCCACTGAAATAGTAATCAGATTTTTGTGCTTTGGTCTTGCAGTGATCTTACGATCCCTGAGATGACTGATCACTAAAATCAGAATAAAATTAGACAGAATCAGAAATGAGATCATAACCGAAAGAATTGGCATAGAACAAATCTTAAACTACGTACAAAAATAGCAAATAAAGTGGTTTGCTCGCCTGGAGAGGATGTCTTGGGATAGAAGGCATGTACAAAAAAGAGGAGAAGGTCGAAGAAGAAGAAGAAGAAGAAGAAGAAGAAGAAGAAGAAGAAGAAGAAGAAGAAGAAGAAGAAGAAGAAGAAGAAGAAGAAGAAGAAGAAGAAGAAGAAGAAGAAGAAGAAGAAGAAGAAGAAGAAGAAGAAGAAGAAGAAGAAGAAGAAGAAGAAGGAGGAAGAGGAGGAGGAGGAGGAGGAGAAGGAGAAAGAGAAAGAGAAGAAGAAGAAGAAGAAGGAGAAGGAGAAGAAGAAGAAGGAGGAGGAGGAGGAGGAAGAGGAAGAGGAAGAGGAAGAGGAAGAGGAAGAGGAAGAGGAAGAGGAAGAGGAAGAGGAAGAGAAAGAGGTGCTCTTGCAGTGTAGAACTAACAGATAAATCTGAAACTCAGTTTTTTACAAGTTTACTGTTGGAGCTTCTCAATAAAGTCCTACCTCCACACTTTAATCCAATAACTGTTCACGAAGAAAAAGCATGTATTGGTAAAGACTGAAATCCACTTGAGAATTCGGCTGGGTCAACCTCATCCTTCTCTGCCGGTTCTAAAATGCAGACAGATCCTGACTTTTACTCTTTAGCTACCTGCAGATACGCCTGTGGGATCAAGTCTTGGAACAGGAATAACTGCTCCAACTTCATCACCTTAATCACTTTCACCAAATTCTCTAGTAAAAGTCGTAGGTGGCACCCTTCAGGAGTTGCCTGAAGAAATAAAGAAACACTCACTTTAGTGTCTTTTCGTCTCAATCCACTTGGATTTTGAAGTTCTAAGCTCCCTACTCCCTGAAAAGGCATAGGATCCAGAATGGTATAGGGCCATGTTGGCAAAACTATGGCACGCGTGCCATAGGTGGCACTCAGAGCCCTCTCTGTGGGCACGCGCGCCGTCACCCCAGTCCTAGGCCTTCAGCTGGGTTTTATAAAACCTTTTCGCTTTAGGCCTCCGCCGCCATGTGCAAAAAAAAAAAAAAGGTTTAATCAATCGATCAATCAATCAATTTCAAGTTCTCGCGGGGAAAAAAAAGATCTTAAAAGTTGGAATTGATTGATTGAACTTTTTAGTCCCACCCAGTCTGCCGTTACCACCTCAGCCACGCCCACCCAATGGGCCACGCCCACCCAATGGGCCACGCCCACCCAATGGGCCACGCCCACCCGGCACCCGATGATACATAAGTGGGTTTTGGGTTGCAGTTTGGGCACTCGGTCTCTAAAAGGTTTGCCATCACTGGTATAGGGTCTCCTGCTTGAGCAGGGGGTTGGACTAGAAGACCTTCAAGATCCCTTCCAACTCAGCTATTCTGTTATTCTGATTATCGATAGAAAAGAATATTTATAGCTCACGGTTGAACTGTGAGTTGATCCCTGAGCTAAGTTTTTTTCTTAATGTAGATGAGTATTAAAAGAAAAGAAGAGAAGGTTATGAAAACAAAAGATGGAGTATCCATGTTTTTTTTTTCTATTTATATCCCGACTTTATTTTATTTTTTTTGCAAATACTGTAAGTCCAGGTGGCAAACATAACTGGTACTCTTTCTTCCTCCTATTTCCTCACAACAACAACCACCCCATGAGATGAGTTGGTCTGAGATAGAGTGGCTGGCCTAGTCATTCAGAGGGTTTCATGCCTAAGGCTGAACTAGAACTCACAGTCTCCTGGTGATTGGCCCAAAGGTACCCAGCTAGCTTTCATGCCTACGGTGGAACTAGAACTCACCATCACCCAGTGACTGGCCCAAAGTCACGCAGCTGGCTTTCATGCCTAAGGTGGGACTAGAACTCACAGTCTCCCACTCTCTAGCCTGATGCTTTAACCACTAGACCAGGGGTAGGCAACCTTGGCTCTTTTATGACTCGTGGACTTCAACTCCCAGAATTCCTGAGCCAGCATGGGGGAAACTTTGGCCCCTTCATGACTCATGGACTTCAACTCCCAGAATTCCTGAGCCAGCCATGCTGAGGAGAAATGGAGAGGTTTCCAAGCTGAGCCATGCTGGCTCAGGAATTCTGGGAGTTGAAGTCCACGAGTCATAAAAGAGCCAAGGTTGCCTACCCCTGCACTAGACCAAACTCGCTCTCACAATCCTTGGCTATCTTTTCACTAAAGAACTACATTCTTTCCTGTGAGTGTTTGTATTTGGTACTAGCTGAGATGTTGTCTCCTTCTAATAGAGATGTTGTCTCATTATTCAATTTCTTCATCAGGTTTTTTTTTTTTATGCCCTAGGGGGGTATTCAGCAGCACAAGTAGAAAGACAGAGAGGGGGATCACGTTGCAATCAGATGGGTGTCTTATTTACTGGGACAGCTCATCTAAATTTCACTCTACCTAAGCAGGAAAGCATCCATTAGTGAGAAAAGCTATGTCAAACCATCACCCCTAGGAGAATTTCACCTTCTTCTGTAGGACATCTGTTTAAATGGGAGGCCATTTAATATATATATATATATATATATAATATCCTGTAACTGCTGAATTGGTTCAGCCTGGAGATCGCCACAGCTTGATTTAGCTCATTATACATATTCCTGTGTGGTAGCAGGCAAGAAAAACATGCCCCATAAGCAAATGAAATGCAATGCGGTGTTCTTCAAAGGAAACAGAGTCCTCGAAGCAATGGGAGGGGGGAGATGTATTCTTTTAGTTTAGACCAGGGGTTGGCAACCTTAAACACTCAAAGAGCCACTTGGACCCGTTTCCCAGAGAAAAGAAATCACTGGGAGCCGCAAAACATGCACGCACGCACGCACAAGGGGGTGGGGGGGTTGATTGAAGAGTTTAATTAAAAAGAAATAGAGGCTGCTGTGCATGAGTTCTCTCTCTCTCTCTCTCTCTCTCTCTCTCTCTCTCTTTGTCTCCCTCCCTCTCTCTCCCTCTCTCTCTCCCCCTCTCTCCCTCCCTCCCTCTCTCCGATCTTCTGCTCACCTGGCAAGCTGGCTTCACGCTGTTCTCCGACAAGCTGACACACATTCTTATTCGGCTGCTCTCTCCTGCCCTTGGTCTGCCAGTCCTCTTCCCCCACTCAGTGAGAGAGAGAGAGAGAGAGAGAGAGAGAGATGCTGCTTTCTGCTTTCTGCTGCTTCCTGCTTCCTGCTGAGACGCAGCAAAGGCAGCAGCCCCACCCAATAAGCTTGTCAGCTTGTCCGAGAACAGCATGAGGCCACTCTTTTTTTTACACATACACAGAGAGAGAGAGAGAGAGAGGAGAGAGAGAGAAGGGAAGCACAAGTGCCTCTCTCTGTCTCTCTCTCTCTCTCTCTGCAAATGGCAGAAGAGGCTGGGAGCCGCAGGAGAAGGCTCAAAGAGCCACATGCGGCTCCGGAGCCGCGGGTTGCCAACCCGTGGTTTAGACATAACAATAACTGTTCTGTGGGAACCAAGGTCAAGCTACCTAAGTTTTGGCGGGCTGAAGCTTCTGTTAGAAAGCCCGCCAAAGAAGTTAATTGGGGATTGTGATTTATGACCTATTGCAGGGGAGGGATGTTCAACTTGTTACTTTGTAACCTTGGGGGGGGAGAACTTTCAGGCTTGGTTTCACTTTTGTTCGTGCCGATTCTATGTAGCCATTAAATCTGTTCTTTGAGGAAAGCAATTGTCTCGGAGTTCTTATTTCTACTGGTCTCATCTATCGGAACCATGACACTCGACTTATAATAGTTAATTTAGCAATTGTTGAAAGTTAAAGCGGCATCCCCATGGTCATGCGATCAAAATTTGGACATTTGGGCAACTGGTTCCTATTTATGACGGTGGCAATGTCCTGGGGTGACGTGATCCACTTTTTGTAACCTTCTGACCCGCAAAATCAATGAGAAAGCCAGATGCACTTAACTTAACGTCGTTGAGTTACTAACTTAACAGCGATTCACTTAACAACAACCGTGGCAAGAAAAGTCGTAAAATGGAGCAAAAGTCACTTCACAACTCTCTTGCTTAAAAATAGAAATTTTGGGCTCAGTTTTGGCCGTAAGTCAAGGATTACCTGTACTTCGCATCCTGAAAACTTTTTAAAGAGGAAAAGCAGTTGCTTTCTGTAACTATCCTGCCCATGAGGCATTTCAGTCTGGTCTCCTTTCCCAACGAATAATTTGCTTGCGTCTAATAAAAAAAAAAAAAAGATTGATATGAAAAGGAAACTTTTGCGGAGATATTCCCTGAACTTTCCTGTTTGAATTATGTGACCTGGAAAGTTCCATAGTGATATTTACTTTTTATTGTGCAAGTGGGGGCTCTCACTTTGCAGGCAATAGGCCCGAGGATCTGAAAAACATGAAATGCTTTGACTTCACTCATTATTCTGTTACCTACAGAAGGTCTATATATTTTTTTCTGCAAGGGAAATGTTCCGTTCCGAAGTTCTACTTTTGTTCTATTTCAAAAACCAAAACTAACAGCTAAAGATAACAGCTTCATTAGTAATAAAAAGACAGCTGAACATCTTTCTCTTTTTTCCCCCCAGAGTTTCCTATAAAGTTTATTATTTTATAGCAAAGCAAAATGAAGGGAAGAGATTCGTAGGAAGAATAATGCAGATGAAGCTGCTGTGGATTCAAAGCAGGGAGAGATTTGGGTGTCTGGACTGACAGGTAAGCCCAGAGTCCCTGGGGTCAGTCTAGATGGTCTCCACCCCTCCCTCACAAGAAATAGAGGCCTTCAAAGGAAAGCCAGAGGGGTCTCAACAGGAGAAGCTCCAGGCTGCCAGTCTCCTTCTCTCCCCAATCTAAAATCGTGACCCTCCATTTTTCAGAGGTCCTGAAAAAGCCAGAAATTCATCAGCTACTGGGGGGGGGGGAAATCCTTTCCCATCAGGAAGCAGGAAGGATGGCAGGATTAATTCACGAGTGCTGCAGGAAAATATGGAACGCTTCACGAATTTGTGTGTCATCCTTGCGCAGGGGCCATGCTAATCTTCTCTGTTGTTGTTGTTAGTTGCGAAGTCGTGTCCGACCCATCACGACCCCATGGACAATGTTCCTCCAGGCCTTCCTGTCCTCTACCATCTTCTGGAGTCCATTGAAGCTCACGCCTACTGCTTCAGGGACTCCATCCAGCCACCTCATTCTCTGTCGTCCCCTTCTTCTCTTGCCCTCCATCTTTCCCAGCATCAGGCTCTTCTCCAGTGAGTCCTTCCTTCTCATTAGGTGGCCAAAGTACTTGAGTTTCAACTTCAGGATCTGGCCTTCTAAGGAGCAGTCGGGGTTGATCTCCTCTAGGACTGACCGGTTTGATCGCCTTGCAGTCCAGGGGACTCGCAGGAGTCTTCTCCAGCACCATAGTTCAAAGGCTTCAATTCTTTTGCGCTCAGCCTTTCTTATGGTCCAACTTTCACAGCCATACATTGCAACTGGGAAAACCATGGCCTTGACTATACGCACTTTTGTTGGCAGGGTGACGTCTCTGCTTTTTAGTATGCTGTCTAATTTGCCATTGCTTTCCTCCCCAGGAGCAAGCGTCTTTTAATTTCTTGGCTGCAGTCCCCATCTGTGGTGATCTTGGAGCCCAGGAAGATAAAATCTGTCACTACCTCCATTTCTTCCCCATCTATTTGCCAGGAATTGAGAGGGCCGGATGCCATGATTTTGGTTTTCTTAATGTTGAGTTTCAAGCCAACTTTTGCACTCTCCTTCTTCACCCGCATCAAGAGGCTCTTTAGTTCCTCTTCACTTTCTGCCATTAGAGTGGTATCATCTGCATATCATCTTCTCTGTATCGTTCCAATTTTAGTATATGTGCTGCTGAAGCGAGCACAGCTGAACATCTTTCTCATGATACAAGATATATATCAGAAACCAGGAAGGGGTACCAGATAATCATCACTCACTATATATGGCTTGACTTCAAGCTGCTGAAGCAATTCCAAGCAGTGATTGATTGATTGATTGATTGATTGATTGATTGATTACCAATCAATTTCAAGTTGGGAATGGAATGTGTAGCCTTCCCTCACAACAAACTTGTGAAGAAGGCAGAGCTGTGAGAGAAGGCGTATCTGTCACCCACAAGGTTTCCATGGTAACGTAGATTAGAATCTGGGTCTCTGACCTTCCTGGTTTGAGGTCTTCAGCACTAGAACACTAGAACACTGTTCTTTGTCAATATATTATGGCAAGAAGCAATGGGTGGAAGCTCATTAGAGGTAGATCCAACCTGGAAACAAGGAGGAATTTTCTGACAGTGAGGATGATTAAGAAGAGCTTGCCTCCCGGAGTTGTGGGTGCTCCATCTCTGGAGGTTTTCCAGAAAAGATTGGCCAACCATTTGTCTGGCATGTCTACGGAGATTCCCAGTCATCCATCATGATTGTCCCAAAGGTGCTTTTTCAAAAGGCAGCTGGACTTTGTTTTTCCTTGAAGGTGTTTCGCTTCTCATCGAAGAAGCTTCCTCAGTTCTGAAAGCCCCTTTGGGATTTGTCTGGGATGGTATAAGAACAAGGCCTCGGGCAAGGGATTGGACTAGATACAGAGGTAGGCAACCTTGGCTCTTTTATGACTCGTGGACTTCAACTCCCAGAATTCCTGAGCCAGCATGGCTCAGCTTGGAAACCTCTCTTTCCCCTCAGCATGGCTGGCTCAGGAATTCTGGGAGTTGAAGTCCACGAGTCATAAAAGAGCCAAGGTTGCCTACCTCTGGCCTAGGCCTAGGCCGCTTTATGACTGGTGGACTTCAACTCCCAGAATTCCTGAGCCAGCATGGCTCAGCTTGGAAACTCTCCCTTTCCCCCTCAGCATGGCTGGCTCAGGAATTCTGGGAGTTGAAGTCCACGAGTCATAAAAGAGCCAAGGTTGAAGACCTCCAATTTCCCTTCCAGCTCCTTGGCTCTATGATTCTATGACTCTATGATTCTCTGATTCATAATTATATAATTGCCTTCAGAAGTTGCAGGTGCTTCATCACTGGAGGCTTTTAAGAAAAGACTGGACAGCCACCTGTCTGAAATGGCTTAGGGTCTCCTGCTTGAGCAGGGGGTTGGACTAGAAGACCTCCAAGGTCCCTTCCAGCTCTATTCTTATTGATTTTATGATTCTATGATTCAGTTTATGCAGTCTAAATGTGACACTTTTCTGACCTTGCCAGATTAATACATACCTTGTTTAACATTTCTCAGCCTAACTGCTCAGTGGCATTTGTCTGTTGACTGAGCCAGGATCCATTCCCTGGAAAACTGTAGCTCTAAACATTAACTCCCACGTTGCCTTATCTTAGGATAGGTCATATCAATAATTCTTGCTGCGGTTTTAATGCTCTGGGATCCCCGAGGGCAAAAATATGATCCGTCTCTGATTTCTTGCCCTCAAATGTCTCCTACAGAACATTAGCTGAGTAACTCTCCAGTAATATTCATTATTGGCTTTTTGCTGGTTAAGAGGCACAGTGAAGCTGCCTTTCTTTGACTTCACTTTACATCTTGCTAATGGGAGGGTGAAAATACTGGCACAAAATATCTGGAGCTACAACTTGGGGTTTTAATGCAAATACACATTAAATATTAACAAAGAATTCTCCAGTTCAACATGTTGTCCTCTCTTCCTTCGCCCCCCTCCCCATCACTGGCGCCTGGTATCTTGACTGTACTACCCCACGTTCCAGCAAAAGTGGATTTATAAAAAGGTGGCTGAGGAATCAACAATTAAAATAAACAGAACTATACAAAGCTGTGCATTTTCACAGCTTTGTTCTTATGACTGCCAGGGAGAGTATTCATTTGGGAGGTGTGTAGGCCTTGTGTGCTGGCAAGGGCTCTTTGCTATGAATGTTAATATGCCTGGAAGATTAAAAATAATAATCTTTTGCTCGTTTCAAAACAGGAATTTTATCGCCCGGCTCGCTGATGAAATAAATGCCAAAGCGTTCATTCAGTAAGAGTCAGATTTAATTCGTAAGTCAGTGGAATGGCTGTAAACTGGGGCACAATTGACACTGAGGTGATTTGGTTTCGTGAGCGGGACATAAAGCAAAGTTGTCTCCCATAATTGATGAGCAAATCTGACTTGGAAATTAAGAACAGGGGAAGACAAGAAAAATAAACTTTCAATTACACCAACAACAGCTTTCGTTTATCTGTAGCTTTCTCCCCCCCCCAACAGAATAGATCTACACTTCGAGGACCACATAAGCAGAATATACTCGAAGGGACAAAAAAAAAACCCCGAATAAAAATAAAAAAAGATCCATTGCGGATTTTTCATCTTGGAAACAGGGATGTTAGATGAACTTATATTGTACACAGCCTAGAGCCCCTGTCTGAGGGACATGGACAGTTAAGACAAATGAATTATTATTATTATTATTATTATTATTATTATTATTATTATTATTATTATTATTATTATTATTATTATTATTATTATTATTATTATTATTATTATTATTATTATTATTAGAAGAAGAAGAAGAAGAAGAAGAAGAAGAAGAAGAAGAAGAAGAAGAAGAAGAAGAAGAAGAAGAAGAAGAAGAAGAAGAAGAAGAAGAAGAAGAAAGTTGGAAAGGACCTTGGAGGTCATCTAATCCAACCCCCTGCTCAGGCAGGAAACCCTATACCAGAGGTCTTCAAACCTGGCCCTTTTATGACTTGTGGACTTCAACTCCCAGAATTCCTCAGCCAGCGGAAGGGCCAAGTTTGAAGATCCCTGCCCTATACCATTTCAGACAAATGGCTGTCCAGTCTCTTCTTAAAAACTTCCAGTGTTGGAGCATTCACAGCTTCTGGAGGCAGGTTGTTATAAATAATAAATAAATAATTTTATTTTAGCTATGATCCACCCTACTGTGGGTCACCCAAATTCATTACTGTCAGGATCTATGGCAGAGGTCTTTTTAATCCCTACCAAGAACCACCAATTATTTTGTTACTGAGACAGAAAACAATTTTCCTGGAAATAAATATATATAGAGAGAGAGAGACGTTCTTCCTGAAAATAACTTGTTGTTGTTGTTGTTGTTGTTAGTTGAGAAGTCGTGTCCGACTCATCGCGACCCCATGGACAACGTTCCTCCAGGCCTTCCTGTCCTCTACCATCTTCTGGAGTCCAGTTAAGCTCACGCCTACTGCTTCAGTGACTCCATCCAGCCACCTTATTCTCTGTCGTCCCCTTCTTCTATTGCCCTCAATCTTTCCCAGCATTAGGCTCTTCTCCAGTGAGTCCTTCCTTCTCATTAGGTGGCCAAAGTATTTGAGTTTCAACTTCAGGATCTGGCCTTCTAAGGAGCAGTCAGGGTTGATCTCCTCTAGGACTGACCGGTTTGATCGCCTTGCAGTCCAGGGGACTCGCAGGAGTCTTCTCCAGCACCATATTGATTGGTAACTATACACCGACAATAAGGTAAAAAAAGGTAAAGGATTTTACTTCACTAGTCGTTGCCAACTCCGCTAGTTGTTGCCATTTCAAGACAATTGAGCCTGTGCTGTCCAAAGACATTTCCATGCTCATGTGGACAGCATGACATCACAAAGGGCTGTTACCTTCCCGCTGAAGTGGTACCTATTTATCTACTCACGTTTTCATGCTTTCGAACTGCTTGGTGGGCAGGAGCTGGAGCAAGGAACGGGAGCTCACCCCATCCCATGGCGCTCGGGTCTTGAACCCGGGCTGTCGGCTTTCCAGCCTACAAGTCCAGCCTCTTACCCACTGAGCAGTGATGGGATTCAAATATGTGAACAACCGGTTCTCTGTGTGGATGCTGCTTCCGGAAGTTCAACTTTAGCTACTGGTTCTGCCGAACTGGTGCAAACTGGCTGAATCCCACCACGGCCACTGAGCCACTGCGCTGTAACGCAAACTAACATATTGCCATTCTTTCATAACTCCGTAGATCAGTTGCCACGGGGGACTTCTACATTTTACTGAAACGGCTGGGTCAGGCAGAATAAATTGCATAAACGTATTGCAACTGCAGACTATTATTTCTAAATAGAGCTATAAATTCCTTTTCCTCTTTTATCTCTAATCTACCTTATAAATGAAAAAGAAATCATAACTGCGTTTTTTTCCACCCCCTGAAGGATGGGGTCTGGTATAGCAAGAGTTCATCTATTCCAGTATTTATCCACAACATTGGTTAACTACAGCCAGATGGTAAGTTTGATCAGTCCAGATGGGAAATCATCCCTTTACATATATACAAATTCTTCTGGATCCTGGCCACGTGGCCATCTGCAAAGATGATATTTGAGTACTCTCATCTAAGCTGCAAAACTGCCCTGGGGAACAGACAAAGCACAACATGGTTGGGATTTAAAACAAAAAACAAAAAAAAAACCTGCAAGTCTTAGAAAATCCGACAGGTTCTGCGTTGGTCTTAATCTTCTCTTCCTAAGCCCTGGCACTTATTTCGAATGTCGTGTTTCAACTTCAATAACAGAAGTTGACAGAGGAATGAATCTAAATATAGTTTGTTCTTTTTAAGGTAAATAAATATACACAGAGATGAGAGAGAAAGAGAGACTTCAGGTAAAAAAAAAAATCTCCTAAGGCACAGCAAATGGTCAGATGGAAAATTCGAGTCTGGATGCAAATGGTGATTTATTGGTCCTCGGTCCCACAATATGGTTAATATGAAGTTAGTCCTGGACTTACAACGGCAATTGAGCCCAAAATTTCCATTGCTAAGCAAGACAGTTGTTAAGTGAATTTTGCTCCATTTTATGACTTTTCCGTCCACCCTTGTTAAGGGAATCACTGCGGTTATTTAATTAGTAACACAGTTGATAAGTGAATCTTTCTTCCCCATTGACTTTGATTGTCAGAAGGTCACAAAAGGTGACCCCATGACCCTGGGATCCTGCGATCATCCTTAAATCCATGTCAGTTGCCTAGTGTCCAAAATCTGGTCATGTGACAGTGTGGATGTTGCAACGGTCATAAGTGTGAAAAATGGTCATAAGTCACTTTTTTTCAGTATCGTTGTCACTTCAAACGGTCACTAAACAAATGGTTGTAAGCTACCTGTAATCAGCTATTATTATTGGTGGTACAAGAACTAGATGTGCTCGCAAAGATGTTTTTTTTCAGGAGGCCACTGGACTTTCTTGTGTTTCTTTTGAAGACGTTTCGCTTCTCATCCAAGAAGCTTCTTCAGCTCTGACTGGATGGTGGGGAGTGGAAGGATTTATATGGCTTGCAGACAGATGGCCATTTGCATTCTTTTAGAACATGGGTGTCAAACCTGCCGTGTCACGTGAAGTGTCGTGGCTTTTTTCGCATTGCCAGAGGTGGGGTGGGCACTGCCTCCGTATGATGCAACTGGCCCGCAAGCCAGCAGTTTGACACCCCTGTTTTAGAGAGTCGTTGGAACTATTTGGAGGTTTACCTGTGTCCTCAGGATTACCTCAGTAGTGCAAATGTGTGTGGAGTCTTCTTGGCTGCAGGATGTTTTCTGCCCTGGGTCCCTTAACTGTTGAAGACAGGCACAGGCTGTTAATAGAATAGAATAGAATAGAATAGAATAGAATAGAATAGAATAGAATAGAATAGAATAGAATAGAATAGAATAGAATAGAGCTGGAAGGGACCTTGGAGGTCTTCTAGTCCAGCCCCCTGCTCAAGCAGGAAAACCTATACCATCTCAGACAGGTGATTGTCCAGTCTCTTCTTAAAAATACCCAGTGATGGAGCGCCCATGATTTCTGGAGGCAAGCTGTTCCACTGGTTGATTGTCCTCACTGTCAGGAAGTTTCTCCTTAATTCCAGGTTGTTCCTCTCCTTGATCAGTTTCCAGCCGTTGTTTCTCATCCTTCCCTCTGGTGCTTTGGTGAACAACCTGGCCCCCTTTTCTTTGTGGCAGCCCCTCAGATACTGGAATACTATTATCATGTCTCCCCTATTTCTTCTTTTCTTTAGACTAGCTAGCCAAACCCAAGTCCCGCAGCCGTTCTTCGTATGTTTTAGTCTCCAGGCCTTGGATCATCTTAGTTGCTCTTCTCTGATTTTTTCCCAAACCCTCAACATCTTTTTTGTGGATAAGTACGTGCTGTCTGAATCTCAAACTGAAGCACAAATGGTTCCTGTGGTCTGCAATATTTTCTGGAAATCCATTCACCATTCGAAGGGTGTTCATCCCAAAGTGCATAGCTAAATGTCTGTGGAAGTTCTCCGTCATCCAGGTCATGGTTGTCTGTCCCCCTTTTTTTCAGGCGGCCACTGGACTTTCTTGTGTTTCTTTTGAAGACGTTTCGCTTCTCATCCAAGAAGCTTCTTCAGCTCTGACTAAATGGTGGGGAGATAGAAGGATTTATATTGCCTCCTGAAAAAAAAGCACCTTTGGGACAACCCTACTTGGATGATGGAGAACCTCCATAGACATTTAGCTATGGGCTTTCGGATGAACACCCTTCAAATGGTGAAAGAGTATGACTGGATTTCCAGAAAACATTGCAGACCACAGGAACCATTTTCATGGCTAAGGCGGGAATAGAACTCACGGTCTCCGGCTTTCTAGCCTGGTGCCTTAGCTACTAGACCAGAGGTAGGCAACCTTGGTTCTTTTATGACTCGTGGACTTCAACTCCCAGAATTCCTGAGCCAGCATGGCTCAGCTTGGAAACCTCTCCCTTTTCCCTCAGCATGGCTGGCTCAGGAATTCTGGGAGTTGAAGTCCACGAGTCATAAAAGAGCCGAGGTTGCCTACCTCTGGCCTAGGCCTAGGCCGCTTTATGACTCGTGGACTTCAACTCCCAGAATTCCTGAGCCAGCATGGCTCAGCTTGGAAACATCTCCCTTTCCCCTCAGCATGGCTGGCTCAGGAATTCTGGGAGTTGAAGTCCACGAGTCATAAAAGAGCCGAGGTTGCCTACCCTGGCCTAGGCCTAGGCCGCTTTATGACTCGTGGACTTCAACTCCCAGAATTCCTGAGCCAGCATGGCTCAGCTTGGAAACCTCTCCCTTTTCCCTCAGCATGGCTGGCTCAGGAATTCTGGGAGTTGAAGTCCACGAGTCATAAAAGAGCCGAGGTTGCCTACCTCTGGCCTAGGCCTAGGCCGCTTTATGACTCGTGGACTTCAACTCCCAGAATTCCTGAGCCAGCATGGCTCAGCTTGGAAACATCTCCCTTTCCCCTCAGCATGGCTGGCTCAGGAATTCTGGGAGTTGAAGTCCACGAGTCATAAAAGAGCCGAGGTTGCCTACCCCTGTACTAGACCAAATTGGCTCTCCTGAATGTTCCAATCATGCATCCTCACTCACCTCTTTAAAATACCTTTGCACTGTAGACAGTGCATCCTGATTTCTATATAATAATGAGAGGATCCATCAGAATCGCTACTGCTCAATAGGAAAAATAAAATAGCCATGAAAGCAATATATGCCCCCAATAAAGCAAATGGATAGGAATAGATATTTTGGCTTGTTTATCACTTCCACGTTTCAGACGTTTCATGCCTCTAGCCCACTTCTATCTCGGGCCTCTTTCGACCCCAAACGTGGTGTTCATTATCATTATTAATTATTCCTTAATTAGCCTGGCCAGCAAGTTTCCCGTCCTCACAATCTTTTCAATTACCAGCCCTGATTCCAAATTGACATTCTCAGCCAAACACACCCTGACTATCAACAGCGGGGCCCCGCGTTTAAATCAAATGCATGATAAAACTCCTCATTTTCATTCAGTGGTATTTTAGATTCTTGTTAAGCCGAGATGCTGAGGTAATTTGTAACGTAATGACAGATTTAAATGGAGGGGCTTTAAAAGTTAATTCTAACTGATGCAAGCGGAGTGTGATTCTCCATTACCTTGTTTGTTAAGCGAAAAAAGCTAAATGCTGGAGAAGGCATAGCAAAAAACAAGATCTGAGTTGGTACAGGTAGTCCTTCCCTTACGATCATAATTGAACTGAAAATTTCCTTTGCAAAGCAAGACAGTTGTTAAGTGAGTTTTTGTGCAATTTACCACCTTATTTAGAATAGAATAGAATAGAATAGAATAGAATAGAATAGAAGAGAAGAGAAGAGAAGAGAAGAGAAGAGAAGAGAAGAGAAGAGAAGAGAAGAGAAGAGAAGAGAATATGGAATATGGAATATGGAATATGGAATATGGAATATGGAATATGGAATAGAATAGAATAGAATAGAATAGAATAGAATAGAATAGAATAGAATAGAATAGAATATTCTTTATTGGCCAAGTGTGATTGGACACACAAAGAATTTGTCACAGTTGTGAAGTGAATCCCTGCAGTTGTTTAGTTAGTAACACGATTGTTAAGTGAATCTGGCTTCCCCATTGACTTTGCTTGTCGGAAAGTCACAAAAAATGATCATGTGACCCCGGGATACTACAACCGTCATAAATATGAGTCAGTTGCCAAGTGTCTGAATTTTGATCACGCGACCATGGGGATGCTGCAACAGTCATATAAGTGTGAAAATTGGTCCTTTCACTTTTTTGGTGCCATTGTAACTTTGAATGGTCAGTAAATAAATGATTGTAAGTCGAGAACTACCTATATTTAAAACAATGAAGGGAAAATCTATGGGACATTAAGAGCTTTGCTCACGGACAGTCCTTGGTTGTAAGCGATGAAAGGCACACAACGACATCATCACACAAATTCTCCAGCTACCACACTTGGGATACACTTCCAAGATACAAAGATGTGATGGTGGTGTTTCCGTAAATGATATTGTCAGAGGCATGTCAGCTTTTCAACAACATTGCCATTTGTGGTGGACGCCACCAGCCCAGCTTCAAGTCTTTGTCCAAGTTTCCAGATACCCAATTGCACCAATCCCAAATGGCCAAGAGAGGAATTAATTCATTTCCTCATTAATGGTTCCTCCTTCCATTTTTTTAAAATCTTTTTCCACATTTCTCGGCTTCAGAAAGTAATTAAGGACATGTGTTAGGATATTGAATTTAGTAGCTGGAAGTGTACAATGGGCCAGAACACATAGTTGTAATTGATTAGTTAGAGCAGGGGTCTTCAAACTTGGCCCTTTTATGACTTGTGGACTTCAACTCCCAGAATTCCTCAGTCAGCGTGCCTGGCTGAGGAATTCTGGGAGTTGAAGTCCACAAGTCATAAAAGGGCCAAGTTTGAAGACCCCTGAGTTAGAGAGTCATGCATGAGGCAATCTACGCTGTGATTGGTTGCCGTAAACATAAAGGGGATGTTTCCCTTTCCCCCCGCCTTTTTATCTTCAGTGTGTTCTGTATACCGTTTTAGATTTACCTCATGATTTTCCAGTGTTCCTGACCATCTTATCTCCTTCTTATGTCACACACACACACACACACACACACACACACACACACAAATATGACTATAAGTTTGTGTTAGTGTCTCCAACTTCATCTGGAGAGCTGCTATGCAATTCCTTGACAACATATATGCTGTCACTCAATTAATGCTGAAGCTTGGGTATATGTTTCACTGCTTTTAAGGTTAATGTTATTGTCACCATCTCCCAGTGATTGCCTTAAAATCACCCATCTGGCTTTCATGTGTAAAGTGGGACTAGAACTCACAGTCTCCTGGTGATTGGCTCAAAGTCACCAGCTTTCATGCCTAAGGCAAGACTAGAGCTCACAGGTTCCTGGTGATTAGCCCAAAGTCACCCATTTGGCTTTCATGCCTAAGGCAGGACTAAAACTCACTGGCTCCTGGTGATCGGCCCCAAATCACCCATCCAGCTTTCATGTGTAAGGTGGAACTAGAACTAGAACTAGAACTTACATCTCCTGGTGATTGGCCCAAAGTCACCCATCCAGCTTTCATGTGTAAGGTGGAACTAGAACTAGAACTTAGATCTCCTGGTGATTGACCCAAAGTCACCCATCCAGCTTTCATGTGTAAGGTGGAACTAGAACTAGAACTTACATCTCCTGGTGATTGGCCCAAAGTCACCCATCCAGCTTTCATGTGTAAGGTGGAACTAGAACTAGAACTTACATGTCCTGGTGATTGGCCCAAAGTCACCCATCCAGCTTTCATGTGTAAGGTGGAACTAGAACTAGAACTTATGTCTCCGGGTGATTGGCCCAAAGTCACCCAACTGGTTTTCATGGCTAAGGCAGGACTAGAATTCACTGTTTCCTTGTTTCCAGCCTTGGGTCTCACCACTAGATCAAACTGGCTCTCTGTTTTTAAAGAATTGTGTTTGGCAGTGTCATAGGAAATATTGCCCCATATGAAGCTATAAACCTTGTCAATTTGCAGACAAATGCAGCATTTTTTCATGAAATTGACAATAACTTTTTTCCTATCTTGGCAGAACTGGATGGCAGTAATATATAATGTTGTCCATTTCAAGGGAATGAAACCTGCCAGGTTTCAGATGGATAGATTCAGAGTGTTTTGTGTACAAGCAGCCCTTAAGTAAATACCTTAGTAAGAAAGGTATTTACTTCTTTCTCTGTGTGAGTGTGTGTATGTGTGTCAGTAAGTGCACGCACAAGAGAGAAGATAATATCTATTAATATGGTGTACAGAAAAAGTTCCAGTTAAAAAACTGCAACAATTGTTCACCACCCAGAGTTACTTGTTTGAAATGGGCGACCATACCGAAAGAAGGGAGGGAGGGAGGGAGGGAGGGAGGGAGGGAGGGAGGAGAGAGAGGAGGGAGGGAGGGAGGGAGGGAAGGAAGGATTAAAAAATGAGTATGCTTTTTTGAGCGTTTGTGCATATTTGTGTTGTGAGCCAGTTGTGCCATTTCCAGGATGATGAGGTACTGCGCTCACTCACTCATGCCTGGGTCATCTCGTTTGGATTACTGCAACGCGCTCTACCTGGGGCTACCCTTGAAGAGTATTTGGAGGATACCATTGATAAAGAAAACAGCGACGTAGACAGTTCTTGAGGCCCCTAAGATGGTGCATATAAAAATGCTGTTGGTTGCCAGTTTGCTTTTGGGTCCAATTCCAGGTGTTGGGAGTTTTAAAGCCCTTCATGGCATGGGACCAGGTTATCAGTGGAACCATCTCACCCCAATGGGATTGGCCCACCGCCGGTGGTGGGATTCAGCCAGTTCGCACCACTTCAGCAGAACCGGTAGTTAATTTTTTGTTGCCCAGGCCCAGAATGGACTTCCGGAAGCGGCATCCACACAGAGAACCGGTTGTTCACATATTTGAATCCCACCACTGCCCACCCCACTCACTCTGGCAGAAGGGGCTAGCTGCAGGCCCCATTGGACAAGGAATTTCAGTTAGCGGGGTCTAGGAATAGAGCCTTTTCTGCCAGGGCTCGCAGCCTTTGGAACAGCTTGCCACTGGAAGTGGGATCTGCTCCACATTTTGGCCTCCCACAAAGACCTTAAAACCTGGCTCTATCAGTGGGCTTGGGGCCCCAATAAGTCACTAATTCTCAACTTAGGACCACAGTTAAGCCCAAAATCTCTGCTGCTAAGTAAGATATTTATTGTATAAGGTGGATGGAATGCACTGTGGCAAAAAAAGATCATAAAACGGGGCAAAATTCACTTAACAAGTGTTGAAAGAAAAATCTTCATCAGGGTCCAGTCCAAGCTGGGAATAAACAAAATGGAGACTGCTTTAGAAAGAAGGTTGCACATAATTGAAGAACAGAGCCAGACAGAAAGATGGCGCTGGGAAAGCTGATCACATGTTGCTGGGAGTGGTGGGTTTTTATACCTTCTGGGGCTTTTGAGGTTGTTTCCTGTTCCTGTTTGAGGCTTTGTATTTCCTGTCATGTACTTTTAGCTGAGTGAGTGTGCCCTTTTGGTATTGGTGGGGTAATCCTATGATGTCCCCAAAGGTCATGTCTTTTAGACTAGAGTTTGGGTGGGGTATGTAGATTTTAGCGGTCTTTGTCTTCCTAATCTCATCATCTTCTAGCTTCCTGGCTCCAACCTTTCTGAATGGATTATTACATCTGCATTTCTAAAAGCTGGTTTCCGCTGAGTTTTCTGGCTGGGGGGAGGGAGAGGTTTCTGCCTTTTTAAAGATCTTCTCCATTATTCCTTTGGAGAAATACATTCTGCCTTTTTAATATCCCCCCAAATATTTCTTTCTCTGGATTCTTCCCACACAAGTGTCTCGCTTAGCAACAGAAATTTTGGGCTCAGTTGTGGTCTACCTACAGTATATATAGATTTTCTCCACGATGTTTTATCCCTAGCCTGTTCATTCAACTCTCCCCCTGGGGCAATCATCACCACTGTAACTAAGTGCATCTGCCTTGCTTACGATTGTCCTCTTCTCTTTCTTTCCACTTTTCCCAGCATTTTCCAAACATCTAAGCCAGGGGTCTTCAAACTTGGCCCTTTTATGACTTCTGGACTTCAACTCCCAGAATTCCTCAGCCAGCGTGCCTGGCTGAGGAATTCTGGGAGTTGAAGTCCACAAGTCATAAAAGGGCCAGGTTTGAAGACCCCTGATATAGACTTTAAGAGGAGTGGACTTCAACTCCCAGAATTCCTCAGCCAGCGTGCCTGGCTGAGGAATTCTGGGAGTTGAAGTCCACAAGTCATAAAAGGGCCAGGTTTGAAGACCCCTGATATAGACTTTAAGAGGAGTGGACTTCAATTCCCAGAATTCCTCAGCCAGCGTGCCTGGCTGAGGAATTCTGGGAGTTGAAGTCCACAAGTCATAAAAGGGCCAGGTTTGAAGACCCCTGATCTAAGCCTTCACATAATGTCTCTGAAGTAGAATAATAATTTGAGCTTCCTCCTTCGGGTCTCAGGTGAGAAGTCTGGGTTGGTTTGTTCAGTGATTCTCAGTTTGTTTTCTTGGCTATCCAGCCTATGCTCAGGAATCATTTTTAACACTAACATTTAAAGTCTTTCCTGCTTCTTTAGAATCATTGCAGCAGGAAGGTGAGTTTTTTACCCTGAGCATTTGACCACCTTTAATTCATGTTAATTGGGTGCTAATCGTTAGCACGCAAGAAATTCAGCAGGGGCTTTGACCATGGTGGGGACATAATAATCCCACCAGAAGACAAGACTGCAAATTATGTTATCAAATTAAACCTGATCACATACCGGGCAGCTGGGCCAAGGAATGTTAAGCTTTCAGAGGGCATTCGTGCCCAGTCAGGGTGTTAATTAGCTTCTCTTTCACTGGCAAGACGCTATTACTTCAATCATTTTCCAATTGCTATAAGGTAATTAATTTCACTAAGGCTACTGATCTAAATAAGATAATTACTTATCACTCAGGTAGGTAATCTTTTAATAAAGGCGTTCTTGATTATTATTATTTTTAAAAAAATGCTTTCTTCTTAACCACCTGACATGAAATGATATGTAACGTGATCTAGAAGGCACGCTAATTAAAACACTAATTAAAGGCTTAGGCTCTGCTCATTTGAAAATGTGAAATTCTAATGAACTACAGGCAGTCCTCAGCTTATGACCACAATGGAGTTCTATTGCTAGGCGAGACGGTTGTTAAGTGAGTTTTGTCCCGTTTTACAAACTTTTTCTCCACAGTTTTTAAGTGAATCCACTGCAGTTGTTAAGTTAGTAACACCGTTGTTAAGTGAATCTGGCTTCCCCATTGGTTTTGCTTGCCAGAGGGTCGCAAAAGGTGGTCCTGTGACCCTGGGATATTGCAACCGTCATAAATATGAATCTGTTGCCAAGCATCTGAATTTTGATCACGTGACCGTGGGGATGCTGCAACGGTCATAAGTGTGAAAAACGGTCATAAGTCACTTTTTTTCAGTGCCGTTGTAACCTCAAGCGGTCACTGAATGAATGGTTGTAAGTCGAGGACAATCTGTAAATAATAATAATAATGATGATGATGATGATAAGTTGGAAGGGACCTTGGAGGTCATCTAGTCCAATCCCCTGCTCAGGCAGGAAACTCTATACCATTTCAGAGAAATGGCTGTCCAGTCTCTTCTTAAAAACTTCCAGTGTTGGAGCATTCACAGCTTCTGAAGGCAGGTTGTTCCACTGGTTAATTGTTCTCACTGTCAGAAAAATTCTCCTTAGTTCTAGGTTGTTTCTCTCCTTGGTTAGTTTCCATCCGTTGCTTCCTGTCCTGCCTTCAGGTGCTTTGGAGAATAGCTTGACTGCCTCTTCTTTGGGGCAGCCCCTGAGATATTGGAAGACTGCTATCATGTCCCCCCTCGTTCTTCTCTTCATTAAACTAGACATACCCAATTCCAGCAACCGTTTCTTATATGTTTTAGCCTCCAGTCCCCTAATCATCTTTATTGCTCTTCTCTGCACTCTTTCTAGAGTCTCAACATCTTTTTTACATCGTGGTGACCAAAACTGGAGGCAGTATTCCAAGTGGGCCTTACCAAGGCCTTGTAAAGTGGTATTAACACTTCACGTGATCTTGATTCTATCCTTCTGTTAATGCAGCCCAGCACTGTGTTGGCTTTTTTGACAGCTGCAGTACACAGCTGGCTCCTATTTAAGGGATTGTCCACTAGGACTCCGAGATCCCTCTCACAGTTACTACTATTGAGCAAGGTACCACTATCCTTATTTTGGTTTTTCTTGCTTAAATGTAAAACCTTACTTTTTTCACCATTGAATTTCATTTTGTTAGATAGTGCCCAGTGATGTTAATGATTTATGTTTGGTGTGAATCTCTGCTTATCTGTGTGTGGGCTATTGAAGAGGATGTGTTGTGATCTTTTTGCTTCATTCTTACTGTCTCTTTTGCATGGTATGTGCTTATATCTACATATCTATTAATATATCTGATATATCTGAGTGTAAAACTTCCAGGAAATTTCCTAGTATTTTTGGATTTAGCTTGGTCTAAGATGCTCAAGGTTTCCCAGTGCAAACTCTGGTTAAGTCTGTCCGTGTGTTGTGAAATTAAGGCGTTTCCATCATGGCTTCTGACTGCTACTTGGTGCTCATGTCAGTCTTCTGCCTGTTTATCCTACATATTGAGTGTTATAGTCCTTACATTTTATTTTGTAGATCAGGAGTCTTCAAACTTGGCCCTTTTATGACTTGTGGTCTTCAACTCCCAGAATTCCTCAGCCAGGCATGCTGGCTGAGGAATTCTGGGAGTTGAAGTCCACAAGTCATAAAAGGGCCAAGTTTGAAGACCCCTGTTGTAGATGACTCCTGTTTCTTTTTTCTTCTTGGGCTACTGGGTGTTTTGGTTACATGAGATGTTTTTGAGGGCTTTGTGTGCTAAGGTTTAAGAGAGTTGGTTCATTTAAAAAAAAAAAAGCAGTGCTAAGAGTTTTAATAAATTTCCTGGGGTCCTTGGTGCTCTCTTAGTTTGCTTGTTTTCTTGCAGATGTTTCGTTACCCTAACTAGGTGATGTCATCAGATTCCTACCTTAAAATAATTGAGTTATATCACTTACTTTTGGTTGGAGAGGATTCTAGGTTGTGATACATGTAAGTCTTTGTCTACTTTGGGGGGGGGGGACTATGGCCTTTTTATGAACTGTGGACCTCCCAGAATTCTTGAGCCAGCAATGCTGGCTCAGGAATTCTGAAAATTGAAGTCCACAAGTCATAAGAGGGCCTTAGTTCCCCATGCTGGCTCAGGAATTCTGGGAGTTGAAGTCCACGAGTCATAAAGGGGCCTTAGTTCCCCATGCTGGCTCAGGAATTCTGGGAGTTGAAGTCCACGAGTCATAAAGGGGCCTTAGTTCCCCATGCTGGCTCAGGAATTCTGGGAGTTGAAGTCCACAAGTCATAAAGGGGCCATAGTTCCCCATGCTGGCTCAGGAATTCTGGGAGTTGAAGTCCACAAGTCATAAAAGGGCCAGAGTTCCCCATGCTGGCTCAGGAATTCTGGAAATTGAAGTCCACAAGTCATAAGAGGGCCACAGTTCCCCGTGGTGGCTCAGGAATTCTGGGAGTTGAAGTCCACAAGTCATAAAGGGGCCAGAGTTCCCCATGCTGGCTCAGGAATTCTGGGAGTTGAAGTCCACAAGTCATAAAGGGGCCATAGTTCCCCATGCTGGCTCAGGAATTCTGGGAGTTGAAGTCCACAAGTCATAAAGGGGCCAGCGTTCCCCATGCTGGCTCAGGAATTCTGGGAGTTGAAGTCCACAAGTCATAAGGGGGCCTCAGTTCCCCATGCTGGCTCAGGAATTCTGAGAGTTGAAGTCCACAAGTCATAAGGGGGCCTTAGTTCCCCATGCTGGCTGAGGAATTCTGGGAGTTGAAGTCCACAAGTCATAAAGAGGCCAGAGTTCCCCATGCTGGCTCAGGAATTCTGGGAGTTGAAGTCCACAAGTCATAAAGGGGCCAGAGTTCCCCACCTCTGGCCTACATAATGCTCATCCCTACATTTTCTTAAAAAAAAATTATGAACCCTTAATTCGGGGCAGAGTTGGGGTGACTGAATGGAGCTGAGCGTTTACTGGCCGGATGCCCTTCCTGGCACCTACATGGAGTTCACAGCAGATATTTATTCTTTGTGCCCTGAGAGAGAGAAACATCTGCCACTACCTAGGACTGAACTCTCAACCTTCCAAATGCGAGACGAGCATCATTCACAGCATGGAAATTCATTGACACAAATTGTTTTTTTTTTTCTTCTGCCAGAAACCTTGCCTTTATTTGTATGCTTCTATCCATTCAACTGATTGCTCAACTATATCTTGGCAGTTCATTCAACAATTATCGGTTCACTTAAGTGACAGATCTACTTAAAATGGATTGCATTTTTGCCATATAATCGAGCAATATCTTTAAATTGTTGTAATGGAAAAAAAAAAAAAGCTTCTGCATTTATCTGCTAAATTCTATACTTCCCAAATGGTTGGCTTTAAATCTCTCTCCTTACAGGAGGGCATCCCGCTGTTATTAATAGATTTCCTGTGATCACCATTACTCAGTGTTTATCTTATTTGTTCATAGATAATTTGCCCCATTTTTTTCCCCCTAGCTGCAAGAAATTGTTTTTAACCTTGCCTAATTATCTTCCAAATGCAGCATTTGTTATCAAAACTAGGCAAAGCTGAGCAATCCTTTCCTGCAGTGGTGGGATTCAAATAGGTGAACAACCGGTTCTCTGCATGGATGCCGCTTCCAGAGGTCCATTCTGGGCCTGGACAACAAAAGAATTAGCGACCGGTTCTGCCGAAGTGGTGCAAACTGGCTGAATCCCACCACTGCTTTCCTGGGAAGAAGGTGGATATTTCAATGGATTTGAGGAAAGGAATTCAAGATTGCTTATCCAAGTAATGGAGTGGAGTGGAGTAGAATAGATATTGGATATAGAATAGAATAGAATAGAATAGAATAGAATAGAATAGAATAGAATAGAACAGAACAGAATAGAACAGAATAGAACAGAACAGAACAGAACAGAACAGAACAGAATAGAATAGAATAGAATAGAATAGAATAGAATAGAATAGAATAGAATAGAATAGAATAGATATTGGAAATAGAATAGAATAGAATAGAATAGAATAGAATAGAATAGAATAGAATAGAATAGAATAATGATAGAATAATGATAGAATAATGATAGAATAGAATAGAATAGAATAGAATAGAATAGAATAGAATAGAATAGAATAGAATAGAATAGAATAGAATAGAATAGAATGAGACCTTGGAGGTCTTCTAGTCCAGCCCCCTGCTCAAGCAGGAGAACCTATACCCTCTTAGACAGGTGAATGTCTAATCTCTTCTTAAAAATCTCCAGTGATGGAGCGCCCATGATTTCTGGGGGTAAGCTGTTCCACTGGTTGATTGTCCTCACTGTCAGGAAGTTTCTCCTTAATTCCAGATTGCTTCTCTGTCTGATCAATTTCCAACCATTGTTTCTCTGTTAGCCAGATCTAACCAAGCTTAACTGTATGAAAACGACCAAGATAATCTAAATGCCTCTCAACTTAAAATGGCTCATAAGACAATCCCCGCTAATACAAAGAAGCACCAGGGAAGAAGTGGGATGGTCTTCTGTTTGTCCACTCCATTCAACAGATAGTCCTCCTTACGACCGTTTTTTTAAAATAACGGTTCAAAGTCACAATGAACCCAGACTTACAGTATGATCCATCCTCAATAGGTGAGCAAAAATGCCAAATTCAGTCTGAACATCTGGCTGATTATGCAATGGATCATAATTTTAATAATAATAATAATAATAATAATAATAATAATAATAATAATAATAATAATAATAATAATAATGTTGGAAGGGACCTTGGAGATCATCTAGTCCATGGGTCGGCCATCCGAAACTTCGGATGAGCCGCACGGACCCATTTAGCTTAAAAAAAAAAAACGCTGGGAGCCGCGCGTTCGCGCATGCGCGCGCACCCGCGCATGCGCGCGGCCCCGTTCGCGCATGCGCGCGCGCCCGCGGACCCGCGCATGCGCACCCGCGCACCCGCGCATGCGCGCGGCCCCGTTCGCGCATGCGCGCGCGCCCGCGGACCCGCGCATGCGCACCCGCGCACCCGCGCATGCCGTTCGCGCATGCGCGCGCCGTTCGCACATGCGCACCTGCGCACGCGCACCCCCCCGCACCCGCCCGCGCATGCGCGCGCGCGCCCGCCAAAATGGCAGAGGAGGCTCCGGAGCCGCAGGTAAGGCATCAAAGAGCCGCATGCGGCTCCGGAGCCGCGGGTTGCCGACCCGTGATCTAGTCCAACCCCCTGCTCAGGCAGGAAACCCTATACCATTTCAGACAAATGGCTGTCCAGTCTCTTCTTAAAGACTTCCAGTGTTGGAGCATTCACCACTTCTGGAGGCAAGGAGTTCCACTGGTTAATTGTTCTCACTGTCAGGAAGTTTCTCCTTAGTGTAACCAATAGGAAGATGGTACAGGTGGTCCTCGACGTACGACCACGGCTGAGCCCAAAATTTCTGTGGCTAAGCGAGGCATTTGTTAAGGGAGTCTTGCCCCATTGTACGACCTTTCTTGCCACAGTGGCTAAGTGAATCTCTGCGGTTGTTAAGCTAGCAACACCGTTGTTAAATGAATCTGGCTTCCCCCATTGACTTTGCTCGTCAGAAGGTCACAAAAAAGGGATCGCGTGATCCCGGGATGCTGCGACCGTCATAAATATGAGTCAGGTGCCAAGGTGTCTTGAATTTTGATCCCGTGACCATGGGGGTGCTGCAACGGTCGTAAGTGTGAAAAATGGTCATAATTTGCTTTTTTCAGTGCCGTCGTAACTTCAAACGGTCGCTAAATGAATTGTAAGTCGAGGGTCGCCTGTAATTCCAGGCCCTCCGAACTGCCACAGCTCTGCAACTCAAAAGCGAGGAAGCTTTGCATGGTGGTACCCACTCCATCCATTAATAGAAAGACCTGCTGTAGCCTCTATCAGGATAAGTGGATTAAAAAAACGCTTTTTGAACGGCTGGCGCAGAGCGTAATGAAAAGGCTTAAAACGGAGCTGATGATTTTCACTCTTCTGACCCTTTCATTTAACGGCCTTTGAGCTTCAACAGGATTCCCAAATTGACACGGAATAGGATTTCCAAAGGCCTTAACATTCCCTGGCAGGTGACCAGATCACATCCTCTATGAGTTGTAAACCTATTTCCACACTACATTAGGGATTTACCAAAGCGGGTCGATTTTATTTTCTCTCTCTCTCTCCCCCCCCCCCCCCCTTCGTCCTTTCTCCTTCTCCCTTTCAAGGTAAAATCAAAGAGGGAGTAAAGCCCGGCCTCCAGTTTTATTTATTTCTATTCATTTCACTTGTTTTGAAGCCGTATTACTGTACCTCGACTTACAACAGTTTGTTTAGTGACTGTTCAAAGTTGACCTGACTCCCTATTCTTTGTGGCAACCTCCAATATCTCAGGAGCTGCCCCAAAGAATGAGGGAGTCAAGCTATTCTCCAAAGCACCTGAAGGCCGGGCAAGAAGCAACGGATGGAAATGAATCAAGGAGAGAAGCAACCTGGAACTAAGGAGAAATTGACAGTGAGAACAATTAACCAGTGGAACAGCTTGCCACCAGAAGCTGTGAATGCTCCATCACTGGAAGTCTTTAAGAAGAGATTGGACAGCCATTTGTCTGAAATGGTAGAGGGTTTCCTGCCTGAGCAGGGGGTTAGACTAGAAGACCTCCAAGGTCCCTTCCAACTCTGGTATTCTATTCTGTTCTGTTCAGATGGCTAACAAACTGTCTTCCTATACTTAAGGGACTCACAGAGAGGAGGGGGTCAACCTGTTCTCACCTGAGGGAAGGACAAGAAGCAACGGATGGAAAGTAATCAAGGAGAGAAGCAACCTGGAACTAAGGAGGAATTCCCTGACAGTTAAAGCAATTAATCAGTGGAACAACTTGCCTCCAGAAGTTGTGAATGCTCCAACACTGGAAGTTTTCAAGGAGAGATTGGAGAACTATTTGTGTGAAATGGTATAGGATTTCCTGCCTGAGCAAGGGGTTGGACGAGATAACCTCCAAGGTCCCTTCCAACTTTATTATTATTATTGCTATTATTACTATTATTACTATTATTACTATTATTACTATTATTACTATTATTACTATTATTACTATTATTACTATTATTACTATTATTACTATTATTACTATTATTACTATTACTATTATTACTATTACTATTATTGCTATTATTGCTATTATTACTATTTACAACGGCACTGAAAAAAAAAGTGACTTATGAATGTTTTTCACACTTACGACCGTTGCAGCATCCCCACGGTCATCTGATCAAAATTTGAACTGGTCCATGGACCAGGGGTTGGGTACCCCTGCCTTAGAGAAGAACTTGGAATTGCCTTCTCATACTCTGCCAGGAAAAGATAGGGTTGATTTAATGCAGGGGGTGTCAAACCTGCGACGTCACGTGACGTGTCGCGACATATCGCGACTTTTGTTGCCCTTGCCGGCAATGGGGTGGGCACGGTTTCGCTAAGATGCATCCAGCCCGTGGGCCGGCAGTTTGACACCCCTGATTTAATGTGATGAAGACAGATGTTTTCTGGTGTATCCTGAAGAGCTTTCAAGCTCGTTTTCGTCTCTGAATTTGTAGCGTTACTCCATCCTGTTCTCCATATAGCACTGTCTCGTTCATTCACCAAATTCTTCCATCATTTAATTGCCAGAGTTCAATCTGAGCATCCTGGGTGACCTGCTTCAGTTCCCTGAGGTCAGGTGATAAGGAGGACAAACTTTTAGGCTGTCTTTCCCATGCTATAGAAGTAGGGTCTGTATGACACCCTACTTCCTAGCATTGCCTAAGGCAGGGGTAGGCAACCTTGGCTCTTTTATGACTCGTGGACTTCAACTCCCAGAATTCCTGAGCCAGCCATGCTGAGGGGAAAGGGAGAGGTTTCCAAGCTGAGCCATGCTGGCTCAGGAATTCTGGGAGTTGAAGTCCACGAGTCATAAAGCGGCCTAGGCCTAGACCAGGGGTAGGCAACCTTGGCTCTTTTATGACTCGTGGACTTCAACTCCCAGAATTCCTGAGCCAGCCATGCTGAGGGGACAGGGAGAGTTTCCAAGCTGAGCCATGCTGGCTCAGGAATTCTGGGAGTTGAAGTCCACGAGTCATAAAAGAGCCAAGGTTGCCTACCCCTGGCCTAAGGAGATGAAAGCAATCTTGTTCTACCATGTTTTCAGTGTGAATTAAGTGTTTTGTGGGACCTGTCTTGGTGGGTAGATCTCCAGCAGAGCATAGAAATCCTTTTTTTTATTCAGAAAGAATGTTAATCCCAATATGGTACACATGAAAGAGAATATTTGTCCTGTGGGGTTGAACTGTGGGGTCCTTGGTGCTCTCCGTGCTTGGTTATTTTCTTGCAGACATTTCATTACCCAACTAGGTAACATCATCAGTGCTAGAAGGTAGGGATGTTTGCTTTGTTTTCCGAGGTGATATTTCCTCGATTGGGGTATTGTTGCTGCTTGATTGTAGATCTAGTATCAATCTTGAAGTTAATGTCTGCTTATCTGGGTGTTGATTGCTGGTGAGGAGGTGTTCTGGTCTTTTTGTTTCCTTTTTGGCCTTTTGGTTCTCTCTTTTGAATGGTGTGTTGATGTTGTTTATCTCTCTGTGCTTGGTGATGTGTGTGAGATTTTCTGGAGCGTTAGACATATTTTAGCCAGATTAATACTGAGATAATAGTATCTTTGTTTCTTTTCTGATAATAGTAGTAATCAATTAACTGTCTGGTTGCGTTTTGCGTTGTCCTCAATTCTCTGGAATGAGTATCATTTGAATCTATAATGTGATCAGTGCAAAACATGCTATAATTAAAGTGACAACAACTACTTCAGAGTACCTTACATTTTCTCTGTGGTTAAGGAAAGAAGCATCTTACTTTCCTTCAGAAAAACCGTTTCCCCCCAGACTGTTAGCTAAACTCTGAAATATTTCAGGTCCATTATTTCAGGTATTTCAGATTTTAATATCAAGCTCATATTGTTCTCCTACTGAGTTTTGTTAATAAATCTCAGTTTTGATAAATGTTGGGGGGGGGAATTACAACCAACAAACACAAAGCTAAGGTAGCTGTGGAAAGGACTGGAATTAAGATCATAATGAAATCTTTCAATTGGTTCATATGTGGTTTCATTTCATTTATTTTTCTGATCTTCCTATACTAAGGGTCTAAAACAGAGGTCCCCAACCTTTTGGGCACCAGGGACCGGTTCTGTGGGGAGAGGTTTTTCCATGGACCGGAGGGGGCGTGGTTTCGTGTGCTGCCTGCACCCCACGGATGGGGCTTTGCTTGTTTGTGCAGACCGGTTGCTGGTCCACGGACTGGGGGTTGGGGACCCTTGGTCTAAAAGACCTACTGTGTGTTTTATGTTCTTTATAGTAATACAACAAAGAGTCCTAATTTTTGCACCGGGGACAATATCCGTTGTCAAAATATTCACAGCTGCTTCTTTGGCCTCTATAACAAGAGGAAAGAAATACACATTTCTTTTTTTTTTCCCCTTTGGAAGAGGCCAGTTTGTCATTCCTGCTCTTCCAATTTGCATAGTCCACGTTAGGCAAAATCTGATCAGCAAAAAATGCTCCAAGGTTTTTTGTTTGCTTGCTTAGTTTAGGGTTGTTGTGTGGGGTTTTGTTTTGTTTTGTTTTTTGGAATTTTATGGTCCCTTCTATGGCAGCAATAAAGTGCTATGAAGCAGGATAAAAACATAACTGATTATGGATCTCATTTTTCCTACCAATATCCCTAGCAAAGCATTTATTTAGTTACTTGGATGCTTCTCAAATTTATATGATGAGGTGGCCATTTTGTTCATTCATCCTTTCACAGGCTATTAAATGATACTTCCTCCTCCTCCTCCTCCTCCTCCTTCTTCTTCTTCTTCTTCTTCTTCTTCTTCTTCTTCTTCTTCTTCTTCTTCTTCTTCTTCTTCTTCTTCTTCTTCTTTCTTTCTTCTTCTCTCTTCTTCTTCTTCTTCTTCTTCTTCTTCTTTTCTTCCTCTTCCTCTTCCTTCTTCTTCTTCTTCTTCTTCTTCTTCTTCTTCTTCTTCTTCTTCTTCTTCTTCTTCTTCTTCTTCTTCTTCTTCTTCTTCTTCTTCTTCTTCTTCTTCTTCTTCCCCCTTTCCTCCTCCTCCTCCAATATTTTTCACTGCTCGGTATTAATCTCAGCTTATCTGGATGTTTATTGCTCATCAGAAGGTGTTGTGGACTTTTAGCTTTTGAATGCCTCTTTTGAATGGTATGTAGATGTTGTTTATCTCTGTGTGCCAGTTGCTGATTTATCTGAGTGCCAGGATTCCAGGAATTCCCTAACTTTGGTTGGTCTAGGATACAGTACTTCAATCAATGAACTACCAACTCAGTATACAACAGCCTAAGCAAGAAACCAACGAGAACATTCCCACCCATAACGACAAAGCAAATGAATCAGGAATCATAGAGTTGGATTCATAAAGTCCATAGAATCATAGAGTTCGGTTTTTGGCCGGGAAGTGGAAATATCTGGACGGGTTCAGGAAAGAGCTCCTGGGGTTGTGTTGTATGACAGGAAGCCACGTGGACAAGCTCTCTCTGTTTAAACAATCTGGTAAAATCCTTCTGGTTGAAGGACTTTAAAAGGATGATCTTCAAGACAATTTCAGTTCTAATACAAGAGAATATTTGTGGCTCAGAGTTGAACTGTGGGGCCCTTGGTGTCTCTGAACTTGGTTGTTTTCTTGCAGATGTTTCATTACCTAACTGTGTAGCATCATCAGTGCCAGGAGGGAGTGGGGTTTGCTCTCTGTTCATATACTAATGGCTATTTCCACTTCCCTGCCAAAACCCGAACTCTATGATTCTATGGACTTCATGAATCCAACTCTATGATTCACGATTCATTTGATCCATAGAATCATAGAGTTGGGTTCATAAAACCATAGAGTCATAGAGTTCTCTTTTTGGTTCAGACAGCTGCCCAGTAGCCCTCAGATTCCACTTGCCCGAATTGAGGCATGAGAAAGATGGAGAAACAGCACAGCTCTTTTACAATAAACAATTATTCTCCAGGTACGCAAACAGCATTCCAAGCAATTCTGAGCACGCCAGGGGGAAAAAAGAGAAAGGCAGCTCTATCACAGAATCAATTTTGCAGCGCTTTGCTTTCACACAGCAGAGATATATAAATGACGGCGAGAGCTGCAAGTCAGTTGAAGCTTTGAGACTGCCGGGAATTGAGGGCTAAAAGAAGAGAAAAAGAACGAACGAAAGAAAGAAAGATATTGTCATGCGCTCAACAAAATAATGATAAAGCAGGAACCGGTTGCCACCTCCCTGGGGAAATGTTCTGTCAAACTAAAAAACCAAACTAGTGCAGTTCAAGGTCTGTCTCCCATTACCAATAAATATATTCTCCTTTCCACCGCTTGCATTTTAAATGCAGATGTACTTTTCTGGCTTGACATGATGGGTGTTGATGAACAGCTCAAATATTCATTTGGCTTGTGCTCACTGACAATGGTGACGCGAAAAGTCAATAAAAACAGTGCATTTTCGGCACTTGGTTCTTTCTTTTTCTTCTTCTTCTTTATAACTCAGCCATCTGTTTGGCTGGTGGAAAAGCACAAAAGATAAAACATAGAATAACAGAGTTGGAAGGAAACTTGAAGGTCTTCTAGTCCAACCCCTTGCTCAGGCAGGAAACCCTGTACCATTGCAGACAGATGGTTGTCCAATCTCTTCTTAAAAACTTCCAGTGTTGGAGCATTCACAACTTCTGAAAGCAAGTTGTTCCACTGGTTAATTGTTCTAACTGTCAGGAAATTTCTTCTTAGTTCTAAGTTGCGAGTAGAGTAGAGTAGAGTAAAGTAGGGTAGGATAGGATAGGATAGGATAGGATAATAGAATAATAATAGAATAATAATGGAATGGAATGGAATGGAATGGAATGGAATGGAATGGAATGGAATGGAATAGAATAGAATAGAATAGAATAGAATAGAATAGAATAGAATAGAATAGAATAGAATAGAATAGAATAGAATAAATCTTGGAGGTCTTCTAGTCCATCTCCCACTCAAGCAGGAGAACCTATACCACCTCAGACAAGTGACTGTCTAGCCTCTTTTTTAAAACTTCCAGTGATGGAGTGCCCATGATTTCTGAAGGAAAGGAAAGGAAAGGAAAGGAAAGGAAGAAAGGAAGAAAGAAAGAAAGAAAGAAAGAAAGAAAGAGAAAGAAGAAAGAAAAAGAGAAAGAGAAAGAAGAAAGAAAAAGAGAAAGAAAGAGAAAGAAGAAAGAAAAAGAGAAAGAAAGAAAGAAAAAGAAAGAGAGAGAGAGAAAGAGAGAGAAAGAGAGAGAGAGAAAGAAAAAGAGAAAGAAAGAAAGAAAGAAAGAAAAGAAAGAAAGAAAGAAAGAAAGAAAGAAAGAAAGAAAGAAAGAAAGAAAGAAAGAAAGAAAGAAAGAAAGAAAGAAAGAAAGAAAGAAAGAAAGAAAGATATAGTAGACAGATAGATTAAAAAATGTCTGAGGTTTTGCAGATTTCTCCAGAGAGAGCTCAAGCATTCTGTTGGGTGGATGGGGTGAACAGACCATTCTGTGGAAAATAAAGTCCCCACTCTTGTCTATTTTTGGAACAGTTTAAAGAGTGAATGAAAGAATAATTGAAACTGCATGGGCAATTCTTTTCTGTATGTACTTATCACTTATCACAGTTAAAGAGTTCTTCAGGAGGCAGGCAGACAATGTAAAAAAAACAACACTCAAACCAACTATACTGTGAGGGTTTGATTTGAAGGAATAACAACCTGCCTCCTCTTCTTTTATGTAAAATGCATTTCGCTTTATTACACAAATCCATTATTTTATTTCCAGATATCTCGCTCCCCTGTCACATACAACTTTATAGTAAAATGTACAGAGAGGTAATGTAATCTCTAGGAGAGGCCATTGAAACTGTTACAAATATTAGTGTTTATTTCTTCTTTCGACAGCAGGAGTAGGCAGTGGTGGGATTCAGCCGGCTCGCACCACTTCGGCAGAACCGGTAGCTAATTTTTTGTTGCCCAGGCCCAGAATGGACTTCCGGAAGCGGCATCCACGCAGAGAACCGGTTGTTCACCTATTTCAGGGGTAGGCAACCTTGGCTCTTTTATGACTCGTGGACTTCAACTCCCAGAATTCCTGAGCCAGCCATGCTGAGGGGAAAGGGAGAGTTTGCAAGCTGAGCCATGCTGGCTCAGGAATTCTGGGAGTTGAAGTCCACGAGTCATAAAGCAGCCTAGGCCTAGGCCAGCGGTAGGTAACCTTGGCTCTTTTATGACTCGTGGACCTCAACTCCCAGAATTCCTGAGCCAGCCATGCTGAGGGGAAAGGGAGAGTTTGCAAGCTGAGCCATGCTGGCTGAGGAATTCTGGGAGTTGAAGTCCACGAGTCATAAAAGAGCCAAGGTTGCCTACCCCTGACCTATTTGAATCCCACCATTGCAACTATGGCGCCTTCACGACCTGTGGACTTCAATTCCCAGAATTCCTGAGCCAGGAGAATTCTGGGAGTTGAAGTCCACCGCTTGTGAAGGAGCCATAGTTGCCCACCCTTGCTTTACAGGTTCATAAGCAGCCGAAGAGAAATTCCTCTTTCTTTCTTTTTTGGGTGCGCAGACATAAACACATGCACACAAAAAAGAAGGGGGGAAAAAATCACCTTCTGACTATGCTTGAGTTAATGAGGATGTGATTAATGAATACACAGACGAAATGCATTCTCTCCTTCAGTGGAAGCACCCTTAATTGAGACAAATTTAAGTGCCAGGAATTAGTTAGCAGCAATTGCAAAGCAGAACAATAAAATACTAAAAAGGAGGAAAGGTTGTTTGCATACTGTTTTGCGGGAGGAATCCAGTGATTTATCCCCTGTCAGTCACAAATGTTTGCTAAGGAATACTCCCAGCATAAAACTGGAAGTCTTGTAGCGTCTTTTTGTCAAATAATGGACTTCTTGCGCCTCCTCTGCATGAGCCAAAATTGGTATTTTGAGGCAGCCATCAAATTTTATTCCTGTCTCCTTGGCTCATTTTCAAAATTACAGGCAGTCCTTGACTTATGACCATTCATTTAGCGCCTGTTTAAACTTACAGTGATGCTGACTTACAACTGGTCCTCGCATTTATGACTGTCGCAGAGTCCCTGGGGTCATGTGATCCTGATTTGGACACTTGTGCAATTTTGAGGGCTTCAGTGTCACCAGGTCTATGCAAAAGGCTGTCCAGCCAGTTACTATTCCCTCCTTCACCAGAAACTGTGAGTATAAAACCAGTCTGGGTAACTTTCAGATAGGTGGACTTCAACTCCCAGAATTCCGCAGTCAGTGATCATTGTGTTGAAGGAAAAGTCTTCATTCTGGTTCATCCAAGCCGGGGATAAATAAACAACATGGCGACTGCTTTAGAAAGAAGGTTGCAGTTTATTGTAGAGCCAGACAGAAAGATGGTTCTGGCAGGAAAGAGGAGAGGAAAGAGACTGAGCACATGTGGGAAGTAGGTTTTTATACCCACTGAAGCCTTTTTTTTGGAGGAGTTTCCTGTTCCTGTTTTAGGCTTTGTATTTCCTGTGTCACGTATTCTGACCTGAGTCTGGGTGTGCCTTTCTGGTATTCTTGATGGTGGTGGGTTAATCCTATTATGTCCCAAGGGTTATATCCTGCTTCCCTGGTGATGGGGCTAATGACTCCTAGAGTGTGGGTGGGGTATGCAGATTTTAGATGTCTTTGTCTTCTTAAGCTTCTAGCTCCAACTTTCCTGATGGTTTACATCTGCATTTGTACAGGGCTGGCTTCTGCTTGGGACAGAGAGACTTGGGGGCAGGGTTGGTTTCTGCTTTTAAAATCCTTTTGAGGAAATATATTTTTCTGCCCTTTTAATATTTTCTTCTCTGGGGAGCTGACTTCCCTCAGTTGGAAAGTATGCTGGATGCTGAAAGACAGGGCTTTGGGTCTGCAAAGGTTTGGTAAGACTTTCTGATAAATGGTTTGCAGTAATGAAGGAAAAAGTTGATGAAGAATTGCCATATAGCATGATAACCATTTTGTGAGAACATTCATAATGTATTGTGGGAAGAATCCAGAGAAAGAAATATTTTGGGTAATATTAAAAAGGCAGAATATATTTCCCCAAAGGAATAATGGAGAAGATCTTAAAAAAAGACAGAAAGCAGCCCCCAGAAATCAGCCCCGGCCCCTAGGCAGAGGCCAGCTTTTAGAAATGCAAATTCAATAATCCATTCAGGAAGGTTGGAGCCAGGAAGCAATTAGGAAGACAAAGACCCCTAATCTACATACCCCCACCCAAATTCTAACGACAGGAAACATAATAGGATTAACCCACCAGTACCAAAAGGGCACACTCAGACTTAAGTCAAAGTACATGACACAGGAAATACAAAGCCTCAAACAGGAAGAACTCAAAAAAAAAGCCCAAGAAGGTATAAAAACCCACCACTCCCAGCTACATGTGGTCAGTTTTCCCAGAGCCATCTTTCTGTCTGGCTCTCCTCTTCAATAAATTACAATCTTCTTTCTAAAGCAGTCTCCATTTTGTTTATTCCCAGCTTAGATTGGACCCTGGTGAAGATTTTTCTTTCTACAGTATTATCAAAGTTCCAAATAAAATCTCCAAAGGTTGAAGAAACCAGGAACAGGATTCAGCCTGGCTTTTAAATGCATGACCCAAAACCATTTAAGTCACTTCTCTCTTCTTTGAGAGCCATTGAAATAGCTAACTTTGAGACAGAGACAGTTTAGTGTAGTGGTTATGGCACCAGATTAGAAACCAGGAGTCTGTGAGTTCTAGGGCCACCTCAGGTATGAAGACTACCTGGGGTGACTTTGAATGAATCACCAGGAGATGGTGAATTGTAGCCTTGCCTTAGACGTGATAAGTGGCTGGGTGACTTTGGGCCAATCATCAGGAGCCTGTGAATTCCAGTCCCACCTTAGGCATGAAAGCCAAGTATGTGACTTTGGGCCAATCACCAGGAGCCTGTGAGTTCTAGTCCCACTTTAGGCATGAAAGCCAAGTAGGTGACTTTGGGCCAATCGCCAGGAGCCTGTGAGTTCTAGTCCTGCCTTAGGCATGAAAGCCAAGTAGGTGACTTTGGGCCAATCGCCAGGAGCCTGTGAGTTCTAGTCCTGCCTTAGACATGAAAGCCAAGTAGGTGACTTTGGGCCAATCACCAGGAAACTGTGAGTTCTAGTTCCAGCTTAAGCATGAAAAAACAAATGGGTGACTTTAGGCCAGTCTCTCTGTCTTTCAGCCCAACCTACCTCACAGGGTTGTTGTTATGGGAAAAATAGGTGTTGGATATGTCCATCGCCTTGAGGTATTTACAAAAAAATATGATAAAGGTGGGATTAAGATTCTAGCTGTGGGGAAGTAGGGTGGGAAATATTTCTGTCTCAGAAGTGAACCTCAGCTTCATTTCCTCGCAGAGATGAGTTCAAACTTGACTCTCCTGCCAGGCATACACAACCACGGAGAGATATTGTCGATGTAACACTACCAAAGCAAGAAATGGCACTCATGAAAAGATGCATTAACTCCATTTCAACTCCTTCACAGAAGAGCTTATTGTGTGTTATTGATTGGAGAAAACAGACTGCATATCACTCTACGTTTAATAAAAAGGGAATTAGCCCCGCATCTCTTCTTTTGATTGATGGAGATAACCACCAATATCTGTCTCTTTGTCCTTTCAGGGAAATTGAATGATTTCAAGTCTCTGAAATGAAAAACGCTACACCAAGGATTTGTCTTCTCCCAGCTTCCACAGTGATTTGCTATTGTCTTCTTCTACACAGAAAATGTAACATTATTATTATTATTATTATTATGGTTGGTTGGAACAGTCAGCCAGATGTTTAGACTGGATTTGGCGTTTTTATCCACCTTCCCAAGGATCTGGGCTAGGCAGATGTGGGTGTTTGATGAGGTTGCAAGTATCTTAGCAGGATGTAAGCTGTTCAAGCGAAGCTGCCTTTTGCAATTGACAGGTGGTGGTTTTGTCAATGCCCACAGGATTCAAGTGGTGCTCCAGATGTTTTGGAATTGCACTCAAGACCCCTGTCACTATAGGTACTACCTTTGCTTTCTTTTGCCACAGTCATTCTATTTCTATTTGCAGGTCTTTGTATTTTGTGATTTTCTCCATTTCTTTCTCTTCTCTTCTGCTGTCTCCAGGTACTGCCACATCCACTCTCCAGGTTTATTTATTTTTTTGTCTTTCTTATCAACAATTCTTAAGTCTGGGTTGTCTCTTTGAATTCTAATGACCCAGAACAATGCTTTGTCTATTTTGTGGTCCCACCAGTTCTTGCTTCCAGGCAAATGGTAATAGTATTATAATTGTTCACACAGTCAGCCAGATGTTTATACAGGATGTGGTATTTGGAATATTGGAATATATACCACACTTGGAATATTCCATCCAGTTTTGTTACCTTGATATAAAAAAGTGTTGAGACTCTAGAAAGAGTGCAGAGAAGAGCAACAAGGATGATTAGGGAACCAGAGGCTAAAACGTATAAAGAACAGTTGCTGGAATTGGGTATGTCTAGTCTAGTGAAAAGAAGGAGTAGGGGGAGACATGATAGCAGTGTTCCAATATCTCAGGGGCTGCCCCAAAGAAGAGGGGGGTCAACCTATTCTCCAAAGCACCTGAAGGCAGGAAAGAAACAACGGATGGAAGCTAATCAAGGACCAAAGCAACTTAGAACTAAGAAGGAATTCTTTGACAGTGAGAACAATTAATCCGTGGAACGGCTTCCCCCCAGAAGTTCTGGGTGATCTAACACTGGAGGTTTTTAAGAAGAGATTAGATGACTATTTGTCTGAAATGGTATAGGGCTTCCTGCTTGAGCAGGGGGTTGGGCTAGAAGACCTCCAAGGTCCCTTCCAACTCTGTTATTCTGTTATTTTACTCTGTTTCTAGTTCTTCCCAAGAATCTGGGCTAGGCAGATGTTGTCCTTGTCGTCGTCATCATCATTGATTCCACCTTTATTTTTGGTCAAGTCAAGACAATCTACATACCTACCTCCTATTTTCCCCACAACAACCCTATGCAATAGGTGGGGCTGAAAGAGAGATCTAATGACTCATATTTGGCTTTCATCCCTTAAAGGGGGGGGGGGTTAGAATTCATGGGCTCTCTGTTTGAAGCCCATCACCTTAGCTACCATATCAATCTGTTTTTTGAATGAATGAATGAATGAATGAATGAATGAATGAATGAATGAATGAATGAATGAATGAATGAAAGAAAATGAATGATGGGGGTCCAACTATAGCCACCATTTTGACTTTCTTTTTTATATATATATATTTTATTTTATTTTTTATAACCCTTTTGACTTTCTTGACCACCACCTGCGGACACCCATTCTTTGAATGTACACCAAGATTTATAGGTAGAACAGATCCCAACTGGAAAATGTCGGGATAATACAAAGACCGCTGAAACTCAGAACTTTTGAAAGCTTTAACTTTATTTAAAAAAATAGGAAACAAAGTATTTGTGTTTAAATCCAAAACAGATGTATGGAAAATGCATACAAAAATCAGCAAGGCAAGTATTTCTTAAAGATTATGTATTGCTAGCATTAATCACCCACAATGAATTTGGTTAAGTGACAAAGTGGAGGAAAATTGCTATAACAGCTTTAGAGTTGTCTAAAGTCAACTTAGGAAAGGAGCATTTAAATTTTTTTCTTTCCCCCTTTCCTTTTTTTTGGGGGGGGGGAGAATGGACATTATATTACAGTCTTAAACTAAGATTATATTACTTAGTTGTTTGTATGTACAGTGAGAGCTCATCCACTGGAGACAAATTCCTTGTGTGTCCAATCGATCCATAAATAAATCAATAAATATGTTCTGTTCCGTTCCGTTCCATTCCATTCCATTCTATTCTATTCTATTCTATTCTATTCTATTCTATTCTATTCTATTCTATTCTATTCTATTCTATTCTATTCTATTCTATTCCATTCCATTCCATTCCATTCCATTCTATCCCATTCCATTTATTCTATTCTATTCTATTCTATTCTATTCTATTCTATTCTATTCTATTCTATTCTATTCTATTCTATTCCATTCCATTCCATTCCATTCCATTCTATTCTATTCCATATTTTTTATTCTATTCTATTCTATTCTATTCTATTCTATTCTATTCTATTCTATTCTATTCTATTCTATTCTATTCTATTCTATTCTATTCTATTCTATTCTATTCTATTCTATTCCATTCTATTCCATTCTATCCCATTCCATTTATTCTATTCTATTCTATTCTATTCTATTCTATTCTATTCTATTCTATTCTATTCTATTCTATTCTATTCTATTCTATTCTATTCTATTCTATTCTATTCTATTCCATATTTTCTATTCTATTCTATTCTATTCTATTCTATTCTATTCTATTCTATTCTATTCTATTCTAATATCCTTGGAAGAAGAAGTCGGAAGTCATTCCTTGTGTATACTTCTATTTTCCTCTCTTTTTCTTCATACCTCTTTGCACTTCTATCCCTTTTCTCTTTGTATGCTGTATCTTTTCTCTTGATTGTTAGGTTAGGTTGGTTTTTTTGTATGTTCGCTTTGTAAAATTTAACAAAATGAGGAAGTGAGAAAAAAGATAGGGACATTTGCTCAAGGAAAAGTTGCGTGATAACATCCAGATGGTATTTGTTCCTCCTTGCATCCAGAGAATAGAAATAAAATGCAGATGACCGGTCTGAAGAATTTTCTTTCTTTTAGTCTCATCAGAAGCCCAGAAAGGAATGAAGACAACACCTACCATATTTTTAAACAACTGATGTTCAATAGCTTCCTTTCTTTAGCATTAGCATATAAACTTCATTCCTAGAAGGCCTGGGATGAAATATATCTGATTTTTTTTTTTTCAAATATCATTTCCATGAATCCCTCAAGTTCACACTTTAAAGTTTCTATTATATTCATTCCTTTGTGATTGGTTGCAAAATTGTAAGTCTGTAAGATAGCAATACTTGTAATAAATCATTAATAGCAATATATTCATTCCGCCTCTCTCATTCTCTCTCTTGTGTCTCTCTGTGGAAATAACAACAAGAACAACAAAAACCTACTCAGAATTTGTTATTTAGTTTCCAGAGTATTATAATCAGGATTGTATGAGGATGCAAGAAGAATTAGATATGCATTGCCTTTGTGTAAAAAGAAAAGAATACTATAATCTTGACTCATGATGATGTTTAAATCCCGTGATACAAAATTTGCAGTAGCATGCAATGAGATATTTATGGCCATGGTGTGATTAAGATAGGTATGTTTGCTGACATATTAATACTTTAAAGATCTCTCTCCTCTTTGTCTGCGGTTATAATCTGTGAATTGCAATAATTCTACAAATGAAGAAAACAGCAGGACATTTATTTTAAGAAAAAGTCTGTGGGGCTCGAGTGAGGTAAAGTATCTTTCAATTCTTGAAAGTTTGGTCTACTGGTTAAGGCATCAGGCAAGAAAGCAGAAGGTTGTGAGTTCTAGTCCTGCCTCAGCCGTGAAAGCCAGCTGAGTGACTTTGGGTCAATCACCAGGAGATGGTGAGTTCTAGTCCCACCTCAGACGTGAAAGCCAGCTGAGATGGTGAGTTCTAGTCCCTCCTCAGACGTGAAAGCCAGCTGAGTGACTGGGTCAATCACCAGGAGATGGTGAGTTCTAGTCCCACCTCAGACGTGAAAGCCAGCTGAGTGACTTTGGGTCAATCACCAGGAGATGGTGAGTTCTAGTCCCGCCTCAGGCGTGAAAGCCAGCTGAGTGACTTTGGGCCAATCACCAGGAGATGGTGGGTTCTAGTCCCACCTTAGGCGTGAAAGCCAGCTGAGTGACTTTGGGCCAATCACCAGGAGATGGTGAGTTCTAGTCCCACCTTAGGCATAAAAGCCAGAGCAGACTAGAATCCCCCAAAGTCCCTTCCAACTATGTTATTCTATATTCTAACACAACAAATGTTACAAAGAGGCTGCCTCTTTCAGACGTTTTCTCCCTCTTTCCTTCTTAGGAAGCCTTTCCTCCAAAGTTCTTTTGATCTTGCTTCTGAATTCCATGCTCTTCTTTCTTCTTTCTTGGTTTTTTTTAAAATATTCTTTCAATCATAGGAAGAGAATGAGTGTGGATCAAATCACCAGACAAATATATTGGAAGGAAGAGTAAACGGGGTGAAAGGATTTATCAGTCCGGTTCCCACAGGACTCCAAACCCTTCCCATCAAATATGGGTCCTGTCCATTTTGGTTTTTTTTTTAGCATGGTAGCTTTGAACTGGGGAGGATAATATCCAATTTTGGAGGTGAAACAAGGTTAGCTTCAGAATTAATCATCATCTGTAGCAGGAGGACTTCCAGAGCAGAGATGATGCCGTCTTATACAGAAGGACACAGAGGAAGTGGATAGATCTATATACAGTTCATGGTTATAGGTAGTATATAAACTGAGGTAGTCGTCAATTTATAAAAAATTGTTTAGTGATCGTTTGCAGTTACAAGACCATTGAAAAAAGTGGCATATGGTTTTTCACATGATTGTTGCAGCATCCCCAGGGTCACGTGATCAAAATTTGGACGCTTGGCAACTGGCTCATATTTATGACGGTCGCAGTGTCCTGGGATTGTGTGATATATATATATATATATATATATATATATATATATATTTAAAGTCAATTAAATAAAATAAATAATTATTTTATTTAATTGACTTTAAATGTTCATACCTGGGATTCCAATATTTAAAATTATTAAAGATATATATATGTGTGTATATATATATATACACACACAGCTAATTTGCTTACATCAATTCCATCTTCCAATCAAGATGCAACAACACAGCCAACCAACCCGCTTACAGCTACAAAGCCAACACGCCACACACACCCTCCAGTATTTATAGAAGGACGGCAGCTCCGATCACACTTTGCTCGCACAAGCACGAAGCCGAAGACACCAGCCCGAAGATGGCGAGTGGGACCTCGTCGAAACGTCGCCAAGACACTCTCAATCTTACACGGGAAAAGACCCGAATACGCCAAGACCTGCATACCTGTACCTGTGAAAATCTACAAAAACATATATGTGTATATGTATATATGTATATATGTGTGTATATATATATATATATATGTATATATATATATGTATATATGTATATGTATATGTATATGTATATATATATGTTTTCTGAGGTTTTCACGGGTGTTTGTATGTAGGTCTTTGGTAATTCGGGTTTTCTCCCGCGTAAAATTGGAAGTGTCTTGGCGACGTTTCGACGAAGTCTCATTCGTCATCTTCAGGCTGGTGTCTCTTCGGCCTCGTGCTTCTAGGAGCAATGTGTGATCACAGCTGTTTCTTCCTTTTAACTGCCAGTGGGGGTATGAACTGATTGGGTGGGAGCTTGGCTGTGTTCTGATTGGGTGGAGGTGTGTTCTGATTGGTTAGGGGCTTGGCTGTGCTCTGATTGGATGGGGGGTTGGCTGTGCTCTGATTGGATGGGGGTGTGTTCTGTTTGGGTGGGGGCTTTGTTGTGCTCGGATTAGTCTGAGTTGCAGCGGGATTTGAGATGGAGAGTTGCATTGCTGTTGTTTGGCTACGCGTTCGTGGTCGTGCCATATCATCAAGGTGGGTGTCAGTTTGCTTCATGTATGGATTGGAGGGGTTTGAAATGGCTAATGATGCAGCTGTGGTCTGGTTTCTGGTTTGTGGTCGTGCCTCATCATCGGTGTGGGTTTGGTTTTGCTTTTTGCGTGGATGTGTGGTGGTGACATCCTGTGTGGTTTTCGTGAGTGTGGGTCTAGTGTCATTCTTTGTGTTAGGGACTCGTTTGTCAATGAAGGTGGGTTTCCAAATGGCTGGTAGGCGGGAGGTATCATCTCGTTTATTCATGCTGTGTGGGCGTTTTTCTATCTCGATGGCTTCTCTGATTATTCTGTTGTTAAAGTGTTCAGTTTTGGCGATAGTTCTGGTATTTTTAAAGTCAATTTATTGTCCTGTGGCTTTAAGGTGTTGGACCAGGGAGGAAGTTGGTTCCTCTTTTCTGACTGAGTTCTTGTGTTCTTCAATGCGTGCACTTATTCTTCTGTTGGTTTGTCCGATGTATGTGGTGGGGCAGGCGGTGCATGGGATTTCATATACTCCTTGATTTTCTAACTCAATTTTGTCTTTGGGGTTTCTTAGGATGGTGGATATTTTTCGGTTTGTGCAGAATGCTGTCTTGATGTTGTGTTTGTGGAGGATCTTGCTGATTCTGTCTGTGGTGCCTTTTATGTATGGCAGGAGGGCTTTGCCGTTTTCTTGTTCTCTGTCTCTGTCAACAGAAGAATAAGTGCACGCATTGAAGAACACAAGAACTCAGTCAGAAAAGAGGAACCAACTTCTTCCCTGGTCCAACACCTTAAAGCCACAGGACATAATATATATATATATTTACAGGCAGACGCTACTGCGACAAACTATTTCTGTGTTAAATTTAGATTTTGCCGACAAAGAGTTAAAGGGAGACTAGTATAGCTATTTTGAGCTATTTAGCTCTCATCAGCTAGCCATACCCTTCTGAGATTCAAACCCGGGCCGCCCGCACGTTAGGCAGCTGTATTAATTAACCTCTAGGCCACGGGTTCTCCTCACTTTTGTCAGCTGTACCAGGGAGGGGAAATTAAGTGTTTTCCGGTGAAACCGGTCTAACAGAGCACCTGGTCTACCCAAATATGGGACGGAGCAATCTGCTATTGCTTATATATATAGCCACTTAGCTGGGCTGCAGTATAGACTCTACGTGAACTTATTACAAAATATTTCGTGTTTAAATTCTTCTGTTTCTCTCCCCAGCAATATAATATCCACCGAAATTGTAAAAAAGCGAAGTTGAGCTGGCTCTTTTATTATTTCGCTTGCAGCAAAAAGGTGCATCCGCTCTCTTTTCCATCAGTTCTATTAAGAAGATAGGTATTTGTTAACCTGAAGAGAAAGTGCTGATTCTGGAGTTATTAGCTATCTATTGCTTAGGCATAACATGGACAAATGAATGACTTTCTACGGGTTTATCTGTGGGCAAAATTACCCTAGAAGATGATATTAAGCCTTTTGAACAGTGAAATCAACAACAAAGTTAAAAACATAGGGAGGATAGGGGAAAAAAAAACTATGTGTACGAGTCTGTCGTGTTAAATGAGGCTGAGTAGAAGGATTGAAACGTTTCTAAAGCACCAGAAGGCAGGACAAGAAGCAACGGTTGGAAACTAAGCAAGGAGAGGAGCAATCTAGAACTAAGGAGAAACTTCTTGACAGTTAGAACAATTAACCAGTGGAACAACCTGCCTCCAGAAGCGGTGAATGCTCCAACACTGGAAGTTTTTAAGAAGAGACTGGACAGCCATTAATACCACTTTACAATGCCTTGGTAAGGCCACACTTGGAATACTGCATCCAGTTTTGGTCACCACGATGTAAAAAAGATGTTGAGACTCTGGAAAGAGTGCAGAGAAGAGCAACAAAGGTGATTAAGGGACTGGAGGCTAAAACATATAAGGAATGGTTGCTGGAATTGGGTATGTCTAGTTTAATGAAGAGAAGGAGGAGGGGGGACATGATAGCAGTCTTCCAGTATCTCAGGGGCTGCCCCAAAGAAGAGGGAGTCAAGCTATTCTCCAAAGCGCCTGAAGGCAAGACAAGAAGCAACGGTTGGAAACTAAGCAAGGAGAAGAGCAATCTAGAACTAAGGAGAAATTTCCTAATGGTGAAAGCATTCAGCCAATAGAATAGAAGTTGTGGGTGCTCCATCACTAGAGAATTTCAAAAAGAGACTCGACAACCATTTGTCTGAAATGATATAGGGTCCCCTGCTTGAGCAGGAGGTTGGACTAGAAGACCTCCAAGGTCCCTTCCAACTTTATTATTCTATGTTCTAGTTGTTTACAATTTTCCTGACAGTTAGAACAATTAATCAGTGGAACAACCTGCCTCCAGGAGTTGTGAATGCTCCAATGCTGGAAACTTTTAAGAAAAGATTAGACAATCATTTGTCTGAAATGGTATAGGATTTCCTGCCTGAGCAGGGGGTTGGACTAGAAGACCTCCAAAGTCCCTTCCAGTTCTATTCTATTCTATTCTATTCTATTCTATTCTATTCTATTCCATTCCATTCCATTCCATTCCATTCCATTCCATTCCATTCCATTCCATTCCATTCCAATCATTATTCTATTCTAATCATTATTCTATTCTATTCTATTCTATTCTATTCTATTCTATTCTATTCTATTCTATTCTATTCTATTCCATTCCATTCCATTCCATTCCATTCCATTCCATTCCATTCCATTCCATTCCATTCCAATCATTATTCTATTCTAATCATTATTTCAGTCTTATCATTATTCTATTCTATTCTATTCCATTCCATTCCATTCCATTCCATTCCATTCCAATCATTATTCTATTCTAATCATTATTCTATTCTATTCTATTCTATTCTATTCTATTCTATTCTATTCTATTCTATTCTATTCTATTCTATTCTATTCTATTCTATTCTATTCCATTCCATTCCATTCCACTCCACTCCACTCCACTCCACTCCACTCCACTCCACTCCACCCCAATCAAGGAAATACCAACTCATACAAACTATCTAAAAGTAAACAACAGCCTAATTAAGGAATCACCAAGAACATTCGCACCAATACTGAAAGGGCAAGCCACTGGTATATAAACAGTGGCTTGAGTATATAAACTAACTAGTATATAAAGAGAGAGCCAATCCCACTCCCTTCTTGCACTGATGAGCTTATCTAGTTGGGTAATGCAACGTCTTCAGGAAAACAACCGAGCTGAGAGAGTTCCAAGGATGTCCACAAGGTTGTAGTTGGTGGTGCAGAACTTGTGAAAGGAACACCATTCCCATATTTATTAGATTTATAGCCTACTTTTAGAAGCTGAACTACTAAAAGTAGGCTATCAATCTAATAAATACATTAAAGGCACACAGGATTTGCAGCCAAGAGAAAGAGGGGGTGTTATGCTGAAAACACCAATGTGTTTTCTAATGTGATCATCATTCCCCTGAGAATATATTAAATTACTTTCCATTGATTTAATAATTTTTTTTTCCAGAATTACTTTTCTTCTGTCATTTAAAAATGATCTTAAACAGAAGCTTGAGAAGAAGCCGATTCTTGCAAATGATTACAGCTACCTCTTTAGCTGAAGTTCCTGGGATCTATACCTGATGCTTCTTCTCCCTTCTTCAATGTCAAGCAAGGTTATTGATTTATTCTTGAGCACACTTCTGCTGCAGCAGGCTGGCAAATTAATCAAAGCCATGTTCCATATTTATAGCTCCATCAAGAATTGTTCTTAATCAACCGCAGGGATTCCCACCCCTTGTGAAGCTAGAGGCAGTGCATATTTGCATATGGTGTTGTGTAACATCTTCAATCACGTGTAAATATAATATTTCCCTGTTTTTTTTTCACAAACTATTAAGAATTGCCTTCCTGCAGCTGTCTAGGACTAACTGTCTTGAATGGTAGCCAGTCAGATAATTCAGGAGAGCTCCAAACACATCATCAGACTTAACCTGAGTTCTAACTGCTGTTTTTCTGATTCCTTTTTATTTATTTTTTTATTTTTTTATTTTAAAACATTCATTGTTTTATCATGTGTGTTTGCTAACCTTTTCATTTTCAACACACATTAACTCTGTTCTTCTCTTGTCCCTCGCCCTTTCTCTATTCTTTCCTATTCTATTCTATTTTGTTCTATTCTATTCTATTCTATTCTATTCTATTCTATTCTGTTCTGTTCTGTTCTGTTCTGTTTTATTCTTATTCTATTCTATTCTATTCTATTCTATTCTATTCTATTCTATTCTATTCTATTCTATTCTATTCTATTCTATTCTATTCTATTCTATTCTATTCTATTCTATTCTATTCTATTCTATTCCTTCCAGAAGTTGTGAATGCTCCAACACAGGAAGTTTTTAAAAAGAGATTGGACAACCATTTGATGATATGGTATAGGGTTTTCTGCCTGAACAGGGGGTTGACTAGATGATCTCAAGGTCCCTTCTGTTATTCTATTCCGTTCTGTTCTGTTCTGTTCTTATTTCTATTCTATTCTTATTTCTGTTCTATTCTATTCTTATTCTATTCTTATTCTTTCCTATTCTATTCTGTTCTAGACTGAACAACTGTGCAATCATTTAACTTAGATGGTATAAAGTTCTCCTGCCTTGAGCAGGGGGTTGGACTAGAAGACCTCCAAGGTCGCTTCCAGCCCTATGATTCTAAGTTCTATGAATGGAGCAAGATAAATGATGGGGAGATTGAATAATAATGATGGAAGCATGTTGAAAGGTACAGAACAAGAAATCAACCCAGAACAGGTTAGGCCGGGGGTAGGCAACCTTGACTCTTTTATGACTCGTGGACTTCAACTCCCAGAATTCCTGAGCCAGCCATGCTGAGGGGAAAGGGAGAGGTTTCCAAGCTGAGCCATGCTGGCTCAGGAATTCTGGGAGTTGAAGTCCACGAGTCATCAAAGAGCCAAGGTGGCCTACCCCTGGGTTAGGCTATCCAGCAATTGCATGCGCCCAGATGGGTGTTTTCTAGGGCCATGTGTCCCTCCTGCTAGAACTTTATGGTCCACTTCCATGTCTCTGGGTTTTGTGGACTTTTTTGCTGTTCCATTCTCTGAGTAGCTGGATGCTAGTAAAGGCTCTATTATTTTAACCCTGCTTTTGTATTTTTGTTGTTGTTGCTGTGTGTCTCCCCCTTTTCTGCTGGATTAATTAGGATGCAAACACCACTCCTGGGGGACAGAGAGAGAGGAGAGAGGGAGGGGAGAGAGAGGAGATAGAGAGGAGAGAGGAGAGAGAGAGGAGAGAGAGAGGAGAGAGAGGGGAGAGGAGAGAGGAGAGAGGAGGGAGAGAGGAGAGAAGAGGGGAGAGAGAGAGGGGAGAGAGTAGAGAGAGAAGGAGAGAGAGAGGAGAGAGATGAGAGAGGAGAGGAGAAGAAAGGAGAGATGGGGAATGAGAGAGGAGATTTTCGAGAGGAGAGAGAGAGGAGAGAAGGAGAGGGAGAGGAGAGAGAGGAGAGATGGGGAGTGAGAGAGAGAGGAGAGAGAGAGAGGAGAGAGGAGAGATGGGGAGAGAGAGAGAGAGAGGAGAGAGAGAGAGGAGAGAGGAGAGAGGAGAGAGGGGGAGCGAGAGAGAGGAGAGAGAGAGGAGAGAGAGAGGAGAGGAGAAAGAGGAGAGATGGGGAGCGAGAGAGAGAGAGGAGAAAGAGAGAGAGGGAAGAAGCATCTTCTAGCATAATTTAAAGTGTTGGACTCTCTGTTGTATGTCCCCCTCTTTTCTGCTGGATTAATTAGGATGCAAACACCACTCCTGGGGGACAGAGAGAGAGGAGAGAGAGAGAGGAGAGAGAGAGAGGAGAGAGGAGAGGAGAGAAAGAGAGAGAAAGAGGGAGGGAGCATCTTCTAGCATAATTTAAGGTGTTGGACTCTCTGCCCTTTTTTTACAATCCCACTGATTTGTGGGTTTTATTGCCTCAAAACTGCATAATCAGTTGTTCTCATGCATACATATTCTGCTCAAGAGCCCACAGAGAATTTAACACAAAAGGTCTAAAACACAAAGGATCCATATATTGTGCTAACTTCAGTAATCTCGGGCCATTAGCATATTCAGCAAAATTAGGGCAGAGTTTAGAACGGCCTCCCAAATGTTCGGATCAGAAGTAGTTTTGATTTACCATCCCGGTTCTCTCAGATCTAGGCCCCAATGTGCAGCAATCTATCCCACAGTCAACACTTTAAAAAAAAAAAAGAGGTTGTATCACTTCTTTCCAAGAGCTTGACTCATTCTCTCATTCTGTCTCAAAATAAGTGTTTTCCTTTGCTTTTCAAGCGACAGTGAGACAATCCTTCTCTTATTCCTCTACTGCTGTTCTTCCACATTTGTTCTGAAGAGTTAATAGCACTTTACAAGGCCTTGGTAAGACCACACTTGGAATTATCGCATCCAGTTTTGGTCACCACGATGTAAAGAAGATGTTGAGACTCTAGAAAGAGCACAGAGAAGAGCAACGAAGATGATAGGGGACTGGAGGCTAAAACGTATAAGAAACGGTTGCTGGAATTGGGTATGTCTAGTTTAATGAAGAGAAGGATTAGAGCAGGGGTCTTCAAACTTGGCCCTTTTATGACTTTTGGCCAGGCACGCTGACTGAGGAATTCTGGGAGTTGAAGTCCACAAGTCATAAAAGGGCCAGGTTGGAAGACCCCTGGATTAGAGGAATCATGAAGGAATTCAATGTCTAAGGGGCTGGCCCAGAGAAGAGGTGGTCAAACTTTTCTCCAAAGCACCTGATGGTAGGACAAGAAGCAACGGATGGAAACTAATCAAGGAGAGAAGCAACCCAGAACGAAGGAGAAATTTCCTGACAGTGAAAACTATTAATCAGTGGAACGACTTGCCTCCAGAAGTTGTGGGTACTCCAACACTGGAGGCTTTTAAGAAGAGATTGGACAGCCATTTTCCAGGACAATATAAGGTCTCATGGTCAAGCAGGGGGTTGGACTAGAAGACCTCCAATGCCCCTTATAACTCTGTTATTCTGTTAGATGACCTCCAAGGTGATTTGCAGCATTAGCACTTGATTAATATCTATATATATGATGTGTGAGGCAAACAATTCAACAACCCAAATGAAAACTGTTTCCACGGAGGCTTTTTATCTGTTTTTCTCAGATATTAGATGACAATCCCATTTGGATTTCTCAGAAACTCTCACAAGTTGATTTCCGGTAGAAAAAAAAATGAAATCTTTTCTTTAGTCATTATCTATATTCTTTTGACTCGTCTTTCTTCCCATAAATTCTCTCCAACATAACTATAATTTAGAATAGAATAGAATAGAATAGAATAGAATAGAATAGAATAGAATAGAATAGAATAGAATAGAATAGAATAGAGCTGGAAGGGACCTTGGAGGTCTTCTAGTCCAGCCCCTTGCTCAAGCAGGAGAACCTATACCGTCTCAGACAGGTGACTGTCCAGTCTCTTCTTAAAAATCTCCAGTGATGGAGCACCCACGATTTATGGAGGCAAAGCTGTTCCACTGGTTGATTGTCCTCACTGTCAGGACGTTTCTCCTTAATTCCAGGTTGCTTCTCTCTTTGATCAATTTCCAACCATTGTTTCTCATCCTTCCCTCTGCTGCTTTGGTGAACAACCTGGCCCCCTCTGCCTTGTGGCAGCCCTCAGATACTGGAACACTGCTATCATGTCTCCCCTATTTCTTCTTTTCTTTAGACTAGGCAAACCCAAGTCCTGCAGCCATTCTTCGTATGTTTTGGTCTCCAGGCCTTGGATCATCTTAGTTGCTCTTCTCTGAATTTTTTCCAGACTCGCAACCTCTTTTTTATGATATGGTGACCAAAATTGGCTGCAGCATTCCAGGTGTGGTCTTATTAGAGTTTTGTAAAGCGGTAATAATATTTTGCGTGATCTTGATTCTATGCCTCTGTTTATACAAGCCAGGATTGTATTAGCTTTTAAAAATTTATTTTCTCTCCCTCTCTTCTCTATAGCCCATCAGTCTTGTAAAGGATTATGGTTTCTCTTTCCGCGTTGGCAACTTTCTTTATGATTTGAAGAAAGGTGGTTTAATAATGTTTTGGGAAGGGCAGGGATCATGAAGTCTCTAGTCCTGGATATGCTGGTTTGGGGCATTAATTGATGGAACCCAGGACTGCTTAAGTTCATCAATATTATGCATCACATGTGAGATGATAAATTTTAAGTGAACTCTGAGACCTACACAGGATGCGAACAAAAAGATCACCGTCCTTTTGTAATATGCCTGCTTGATTGGTGGATGCTGTTGTTTCCTGTGTATCAGGCAGAGATTTGTAGGGGGGGGGGAATGCAGGCAAGCATTTGGGAAGTAGAAAAAACAGAATATTTGGTCAAAATCCATCAAGTAAGCATCCATTGGTAGAATTAGATGTTCTTTCTCCTTGCCTGCTACATTTTCTCTAGCTACACCCATCCACGAGTGCCAATTCAGGGTAATTCTGCATGTTTTAAAAATGTATTTTACACAAAATACACCCACGTTATTAGAGCAATTTGTATTGATCAAAGTTTAGCCTGTTCAGAAAATCTAATTATAAAACCATTTAAAAGGTAGGAATAATAACAGAGAAAGGAGACAGAAGCACACCGTACATCAGGAACCAACTGCATTGAGCACCCTTGTTTTAACAGGTCAGTGTTTCTCTACCTCAGCAATTTTAAGATCTGTGGACTTCAACTCCCAGAATTCCCCAGCCAGCATTTGTGGAATTCTGGGAGATACAGTACATCTTAAAGTTGCTGAGGCTGAGAAACACAGTAATAGGTTGTGTTGCAAGGTCAGATAAAAATGTGACTTGCCTTGTTATTTCAGGACAAAAATCCAATAATATAAGGTGGATGACAGCCTTCTCTGTTCCATTACGAAAAATTCACTGCAAGGCAGATTTCATTGAAAAAAATTTCATTGCAAGACAGAAGAAAACTTTCATTGCAAGACAGAGTCAAGATCATGTGAAGTTCTAGGACAGGGGTGTCAAACTGCCGGCCCGTGGGCTGGATGCGTCACATGGAAGCTGCACCCACCCCATTGCCAGCAATGGCAAAACAGTCCCGATACGTTGCGCGACGTCACGTGATGTCGCGAGTTTGACATGTCTGTTCTAGGGCCACTTTACAAAGCCTTAGTAAGACCACACTTGGAAATACTGCATCCAGTTCTGGTCACCACAACATAAAAAAGATGTTGAGACTCTGGAAAGAGTGCAGAGAAGAGCAACAATGATGATTAGAGGACTGGAGGCTAAAACATGGTTACAGGAATTGGGTATGTCTAATCTAATGAAAAGAAGGACTAGGGGAGACATGATAGCAGTCTTCCAATATTTGAGGGCCTCCTACAAAGATGACTGGGTCAACCTATTTTCCAAAGCACCAAAAGGCAAGATGAGAGACAATGGATGGAAACTAACCAAGGAGAGAAGGAACTTAGAACTAAGGAGGAATTTCCTAACAGAGAGAACTATCAACCAATGGACCAACTTGCCTTCAGAAGTTGTGGGTGCTCCATCACTGGAGGCTTTCCAAAATAGACTGGACAATCATGAAATGGTATAGGGTCCCCTGCTCAAGCAGGGGGTTGGACTAGAAGACCTCCAAGGTCCCTTCGAACTCTATGTTTATATATAGTCCCCATCAAGCCCTCACTTCACCATCCGGTTCCAGGCGAGGATGGAAAGAGCATATCAAAAATCAAGAAGGGAGATTTTTCTTTTTTATCTAATGTAAGAACTGCAGTTCTGGTTGAAAGACTCCTTAGAAAGAAAGATTTTCCTAGGGGTCATTCAGAATGTATGTTACCCAGAGGGTGACTTCAGCTAGGCCAGGGGTAGGCAACCTTGGCTCTTTTATGACTCGTGGACTTCAACTCCCAGAATTCCCGAGCCAGCACAAGTCATAAAAGAGCCAAGGTTGCCTATCCCTGAGCTAGGCTGATTAGGAGTTCAGATTTCCTGGTGTGTTTTTTTAATGACATTATTGTATTTGAGTCTCTTAATAAGTCTATGTGTTTTTTTTAAGCATACTCATTTTGTGTGTCTTTTGGCTTAGCATTGCAAACCACATCGCAAACGTCTACAATCTGTCACTATGTGGTATGCAGATCAGTTTATGTCTATATTCTCAGGTTGCTGATTGGCTGAAGAAAAGGGGGGAGGGGGACTCAATCAACTTAATTTTACATCCATCCCCGTCTGCCGCAGTAGATTGCCAGGAGTAATCACCTGTGAAGCATGAGCTGTTTTTCAATGAAATTATTTGTTTATTACTAGTGTTCATTGGGGAAATCTGATTTTTTTTTCATGAAAATCACTGCAGGAATCGTTTTTCCCTTTACTTTTGGATGGATTTTAGTTAGGTCATTATATGCAACTCAAAAATTACTCCTTCTCCTACTCCTACTACTACTACTCCACCTCCTCTTCCTTTTCCTCCTCCTCCTCCTATTACTGCTACTACTACTACTCCGCCCTTTTCCTCCTCCTCCTGCTACACTTCCTCTTCCTTTTCCTCCTCCTCCTGCTACTACTACTACTACTCCACCTCTTCCTTTTCCTCCTCCTCCTGCTCCTACTACTACTACTACTCCACCTCCTCCTCCTTTTCCTCCTCCTCCTCCTGCTCCTCCTATTACTACTACTACTCCACCTCCTCCTCCTTTTCCTCCTCCTCCTCCTGCTCCTCCTATTACTACTACTACTCCACCACCTCCTCCTCTTCCTCCTCCTGCTCCTCCTCCTACTATTACACCACCACCTCTTCCTTTTCCTCCTCCTCCTCCTATTACTGCTACTACTACTACACCTCTTCCTTTTCCTCCTCCTGCTCCTACTACTCTACCTCCTGCTCCTGCTCCTACTATTACTACTACTCCACCTCCTCCTCCTTTTCCTCCTCCTCCTCCTGCTCCTGCTCCTGCTCCTACTACTACTACTCCACCTCCTCCTCCTTTTCCTCCTGCACCACCACTACCACCACCTCCTCCTCCTCCTCCTCCCTTTAATTCTTCCAAATTGTAGACAACCGTACCGTTCCCTGTGTTTCGTTGATATCTCCAGCTGGATAGCCATATAAATCTGTTTAATAAAAATATAAATAAATAATAGGGCATGATTTTAATGTGTCGTTGCGGCCATGAAGGTAGCGAGGTATGGCTTTTTTTTTATGCTGTGGACCTCTGTGTGAGCTGGAGAGCCGTATATGGGTGTTTATTAAATAAATAAAAAACGGGGAAGGTTCTGCTTACGGTAGTTCCAAATTGGTCAGAATAAAGCTCCGAGCCCGGGCTTAGAGCATTTGGAAAGCAGAAAACAACCCCCAGCTTCCCCCACTCAGTTAGAAGGAGGAGGTGAAGAGAACAGGCTGCATTATCTTTATCCATTATATGTTATGTGTGAAGGGCTCTTCTCTTTTATGCTTAAAAATGCTATATATATATATATATATATGATATAGATATAGATATATATATCTGTGAGCGTCATAAAATAGGAGTCAGTGTCAGAATTTTGATCCGGTTGACCACGGGGTTCCCGTTAACAGTTGTAAGTGTGAAAAATGGTCGTTGAGTCCCTTTTGCGGTGCCGTCGTGACTTCAAATGGTCACTGAATGAAAAGTCGAGGACTGCCTGTATTCAAAACTGGATGTCCTGCAGCACTTTACGGGTCTATTTACTTGTTGTCATAAAACGCAGATTAGAAAAAAATGAAATATGGAGGGAGGTGTAATTTTTCTACTGCCTTTGCAATTTCAAAAAAGCAAAAATTAATAAGAGTTGCCAGTAACCATTTTATATGCATCAGAGGAGAGTGTGAATCGCAAAGCCTGCGTCAGCATTAACTTGCTATCTCTCGATTACCTCTGGAGTGTGTTAATTTCTCCTACCTCTTTTCTAATTAGATACTTGAAATGGGATCCTCCTAGCAAACTCCCCTCTCTAAATCATATTTAATCAAGGAAGGAGTGAGGCTTCACTCCAGATAGATCTTTACCTCATAGGAAACCATTTAAGCCGCTTTCTCCCTTCAGAGGAGGAATATTAATGTGTGCCGTTGGTGCCCACAGGAAAAAATGACAATAAAGGTTATCTAACCTAATCTAGTCTAATATTAAATGTAGAGATGTTTAATATAGAGGGATGGGGGAAGATAGTTAAAAGCAGGGAGGAAGAATATTTGTAAAATAAAACGTCCCCTCCTCTTATGAGAAACCGGAAGCGCATATTACAGGAACTGCAGAAGATTCTGGAAAGGTAAAATGAAAGGCTTTAAAAATATGCTATCACTGATCGGGTTTTCTGGCTTCTATCCAATGTTTTTCTTCTACAAAAATCTATCTTCTAATTTCCTCATAGTGTTGTCTTTCCTATATGACCAGGCAGTCCTCGACTTATGATCACAATTGAGCCCAAAATTTAGGTTGCAAAGCGAGACATTGGTTAAGTGAGTTTTCCCCCATTTTACGACCTTTCTTGCCACAATTGTTAAGTGAATCGCCGCTGTTGTTAAGTTAGTATCATGGCTGTGACATGAATCTGACTTCCCCTTTGACTTTGCTGGTCAGAAGGCCGCAAAAGAGGATCACGTGACCCTCTGGGACACTGCAACCGTCATAGATACATGCCAGTTGCCAAGCGGCTGAATTTTGATCACGTGACCATGGAGATGCCGCAATGGTTGTGGGAAATGGCCATAAGTCACTTTTTTTCAGTGCCGTTATAACTTTGAACGGTCACTAAATGAACTGTTGTACGTCGAGGACAAACTTTCTCTTGGAGCTTCGTTCTCAGAACACTTTAGATGTGCTTTGATCGAGGCTTAAGTTTCATTTCTTGGGGTGAGTTGGCAAGAAGAGGCTGGCATTCTTGTTATATCCCACGTCTCTATACAGCCTCCAGGGATCTCCTGATTTCTGCTCCAAACAAAGTTTCCTTATTATTTTATTTTATTTTATTTTATTTTATTTTATTTTATTTTATTTTATTTTATTTTATTTTATTTTATTTTATTTTATTTTATTTTATTTTATTTTATTTTATTTTATTTTATTTTATTTTATTTTATTTTATTTATTTTATTTTATTTTATTTTATTTTATTTATTTTATTTTATTTTATTATTTGTTCATCACACAGTCAGTTAGATGTTCAGACTGGATTTGGCATTTTTGTCTACCTATCGAGTCCTTTCCAAGGACCTGGGATGGGCAGATCTGGATGTTCGATGGTGTTACAGATATTGTCGCAGGATGGAAGCTGTTCCGAGTAAAGCTGCCTTTTGCAATTGACTGACGGCAAATTTGTCAATGCCGATGATGGTGTTCAAGTGGCGCTCCAGTTGTTTTGGGATTGCACCCAAGGTGCCCATTATTAATGGGACTACCTTTGCTTGCTTTAGCCATAGTCGTTCTATTTCTATTTGTAGGACTTGGAATTTTGTTATCTTTTCCACTTCTTTCTCTTCTATTTTGCTGTCTCCAGGCACTGCCACGTCCACTATCCAGACTTTTTTGTGTTTCTTATCGACAATTGTTAAGTCCAGGGTGTTATGCGGCAGGTGCCTGTCCCACAGCACTTTAACGTCTTCATTTTCTATTATTTTCTCTATTTTATAATCCCACCAGTTCTTGCTGCCAGGCAAATGGTATTTTTTACAGGTCTTCAATGAACCGTTGCTATTTTATTTTATTATTAAACTTATATGTTGTCCTTCTCATCCAGAGACAACTCTAGGCAGCTTACAATCCATAAAAATGACAACATGGAATATGAAACGTTAAAATAGAAAATAGTAACACTAAAATTGGTTTAGAGTTGGTAAAGATGGGAAGGAAGGGAGCAAGGTGCACCCTGGAAAGAAGTGGGGTGCATTAACCGCCCCAAGAATGAGATATCTGTTCTCCAAGGGTTTGTAGCCTCTCTGGATGTTCATGCATGCAATAAATCGCAAGAGAAGACATTAGTTCCTTCCTGATGTTTTTGCTTGGGATTTATTGGAAGTATGAGCAGCGAGAGAGGCTTCAGATCACCAGAGGAAGATTGTAGAGAAAGATAGATTTATAAACACTCATTTATCACCTCCATACTTGGATAAGTGCAAGAATCCTGCTTTATTCCTGTGAGAACTTCACAAGCCTGTCTTTGAAATTAATATGAAAGCTCTTCCACTCAATACTAATTATTCCCCATGTTGTGCTGCTCTGCTCCCCCACCACACACACACACATATGGCAAGAGTTCTACAGGTATTTATTTCACATCCCCCCCCCCAACAGATCCTCAGAAGCACCTCCATTGGCTCAGCTCAGCACAGCAAGAGTCAGTGAGTAACCAAGTCCAATGGGCACAAACGAAGTCCAGGAAAGCAGCCCATCAATCCAACGAGTCAAGATACACAACACAAGCACACAAGGCACAAAACTGGGCACATTGCTCCAGCAGTGCTCAAGTCCTCAGGGCGGGATTAATTAGGCAATGCTGGTGCAGCCCTTCGTGAAAGGGGAGCTTGCCTCCTCACGCATAGCCTAGCTGTCTCCTCACGAATAGCCTGTCTCCTCTCTGCCCTACGTGTCCTTGGATCGGGAGGAGGTGCGGACTCCGCCTTCTCCTCGTTGCTAACGGGCAGAAGCTGCTCACAGTCCTTGCCTGGAGCCTCCTGCGCAACTTGTTGCAGCTCACCTCCCTCAGTCTCAGCCTGTCGCTCGTCCAATTGACCCGCTACAAGTGCTCTCCATCAGACGAGCACTCTCCGAGTCCCAATTCTGACCAACACTCAGCTCCACACTTTCTTCTGCAGACTCAAGCTCACCCTCCTCCTCTGAACTCGCATCTGGAGAGGGGTCCACGGGTGGCTTTATGACACTCCTTGAATTTGTAAGCCCCAAGATAAAGAGGTGGGCCACCAGCTTGAAAGGTGAATTGGACAAATTTACTGAAGAGAAGAGAGCAATCAGTTGCTTATCTACTAAAACAATTTTTTAAAACTTTCAGAAGCTCTTTGTTTTTTAAATACCAATTACCTTCACGTGTGACAAGATGATCCATCAGATTGCTTCTCCTACAGGCAATGTTTTAATCATGTTCGTAGTGGAGAATGCATAAAGCCTCATCACAGAGGTATCTGAATATCATTAAAATACTCTCATGCAAATGTTTTTTTTTCCCTGTGTGTTTCCACCTCCACATAAATCTGCTGCAGAATGTGGTCTGCCACGTAGTTGAAGGTTAGTCCATTCCTGAAACTATTAAATAGGAAGCATTAGGAGTTGACTACTGCAATGTGCTCTACATGGGGCTGCTCTTGAAAAATGCCTGGAAGCTTCAATGGGCTGCCTACATGGTTTTGTGCAAGCCTTGATTTGCACATGTGTCACCTCTCATGTGGCTGCTGATTTGCTTCTGGGTCCAATTCAAGGTGTCCAATTCAATGTCCCAAAGATGCTTTTCAACAAGGCAACCGGACTTTCTTGTTTTCCTTTCACTTCTCATCCAAAAAGCTTCTTCAGCTCTGACTGAATGGTGGGGGATGAAAGGATTTACACTCCTTGCAGACTGCTGGTCATTTGCATCCTTTCAGAGAGTCCTTGAGGCCACTTGGAGGTTTATCTGTGTCCTCAGGGTCAACTGAGTAGTTCAAATGGGTGTGGAGCCTTCTTGGAACTGCTGAAAGGACATTGTTGTAGACTGGAGATAGATGGTGTTATATCCCCCCCCTCTGTTGAGAGAGGGCTGTTCAGTTTTGACATAGATGGCGTCTCAAACCCCTCTTTCAAACCAGCGGTCCTCTCCGTCCAAAATGTGGACTTTGCTGTTTTCAAAATCCTACATGGCCTGGGAACAGGTTGTTTGAAGGACCATCTTTTCCCAGTCATATCTACCCAACCCACCAGGGAGACAGGGAATGCTAGCAGTCCCCTCCTCTAAGGAGGTCCATCTAGCAGGATCAAGAAGAAGGGCCTTCTCTGTGGTGGCTCCTTCCGGGAGGAACATCATCCCTGCAAAGATAAGATTAGCCCCCACTTTGACACTCTTTGACAAGGATATAAAAATACGGTTCTACCAATGAGCCTGGGGACCTCCGAGTAATATGGAGCCCATCAAGTGGCTGGTCTGATTGTTGTTGCCAGCAGCGTGGGGGTGGGGGTTATTAAATAATAATAATAATAAATAACCTTTATTGTCATTTTTTATATTGTGGGCACAATGGCACACATAAAAAAATGAAATTTAGTTGCCTGCTCTCAAAGTGAAACATATACATGACACACACCTAAACATACTATGTACAACATATATATAGACCCACATCCCTACATATACATAGCAAATAAATATTAAATACTGTCCATCTTGAATATATAACGCAAGGAGCAAGTTTGAGAGTTCGCAAGGTTAATGCTGTATGGAATGAAACTATGGCTGAATCTGGATGTTCTGCTACGGATACCACGAAGCCTCCTCCCAGAAGGTAACAAGGAAAACAGGTTGTGAAGAGGATGTGTAGTGTCCCAGAAAATCTTGCGGGCCCTGCTCAAGCAACGCTTCTGTGCTATGTCCTGGATGGTAGGGAGGGAACTGCCAATGATCTTTTCGGCCATCCTCACCACTCTCTGCACCGCCTTCCTGTCTGAAGCAGTGATGCCTCCAAACCAGACTGTGATGCCGTATGACAGGATGCTCTCGATCGTCCCCTTGTAGAAAGTGGTCAGGACAGGGGAAGGAAGATGTGCTTTTCTCATGCGGCGCAGAAAATGCAGGCGCTGCTGTGCCCGCTTCACCAGTTTCTCACTGTTTAGCGACCAAGTCAGCCTACTCGTTAGCTGCACACCCAGGAATTTGATGCTGGTAACCATCTCCTATTGGGTTTTGTGTTGCATTTAGTCTTCGTAAACCACTTGGAAGTCACCAAGAGTGAATTGGGAAGCCATATAAATTTTGTTTGTTGAGTTTGTTTTGGAAAATTTATATAGTTGCCTACTCACTCACGTCGACTCTAGGGAGCTTACAGAAAATAAAAACACAATGTAAAAAAAATTAAAAGGTTAAAATAATAAAATAATATCCCCCCCATATGCCCCCTTGGTGACAACACACACTCCTACCAGCCATTTAATGGGCTCCATCCTACTCTGGGTTCCCCAGGCCCACTGACAGAACCACGTCTTCAGGGCCTTCTAAAAGACTGTCAAAGTGGGGGCCAGTCTAATCTCTGCAGGGATGATGTTCCAAAGAGAGGGAGCCACCACGGAGAAGGCCCTTCTTTTGGCTCCCGCCAGGTGTACCTCCTTAGGGGACGGGACCCACAACATTCTTTGCCTCCCTGTTCTGTGGGTTGGGTGGATGTGATTGGCAAGAGACGGTTCCTCAGATAACCTGGTCCCAAGCCATGAAGGGCTTTAAAGGTGACAACCAGCACCTTGAATTGTACCCGGAAGCAAATCGGCAACCAATGCAGCTTTAATAAATAAAGTAAAATAATATGGGTCCAAAACAAATACTTTTCTTGCTCCATTGCTGGATGGAGAAACATTGGCATACAATTTGAGCCACCTGAATCTCTGCTTACATAGCATTAGCGAACATTTAACTGTTATTGACCTTGTCTTCCCTGTCCTCACCTGCCCTCTCTCCGTCATGCTCAAATTTTAATTTGCAAGCTCTTTTTCTGGAGAGAGTCACAGCAAGACTCCAAGGCCCTCATTTGAACACATGCACGATTAAATTATAAATATGCCATTTCCTTTAATCAATACGCCTACTCTTTGCCACTGCTCAGGTGTTCGCTTATGTTATGCAATTCCATGCACGTTTGCTCAAGTGGGATACAGTTGCATCCTTTGGATAAGCAAATTTTAAGTCATGGAATGCAGTTTGGGGTAGACCTTTTTCTGCAGGCAAAACCAAGCATTCTTGGAGAAGAAAAGTCATCACTTGCAGAAATGCGAAAGTTGGGGAAATGGGGTCAAAATTGGACCACGTTTTCCTTTCACTCCTTGTTCTGCAAATCCATGGCTTGATTCTGGAGAAGTCACTGTGTGTATGTGTGTGTGTTTGTGTGTGTGTGTGTTTCTTTCTTCAAAGTGGAGAGACATTGTAGGAGTCAGAGAGAAGTTGCTGTGGCAACCAACAGCCTGCTGAACATCCAGCCTACCTCCCTGGTTTTCATACATGTTGCTGTAGCAGTTATTTATCTCTTCTTACATATTCTACCCTCACTTGCTGTGGTACAAAAACAACAGCCATATTATCCATGCTTTTTTCTTCTGCAGATGCTTCCACGGAAGATGCCAAAGCATTTTGGGGGGTGGGGGAAATAAACATGGTGGACATATGAAGGATGAAGTTTCAAAGACTTCACTGAACTGACGGAGATGTTTTTCCTATGTAGAACTAGATACTAGATAACCTTTATTGTCATTTTTGCCCTGTGGGCACAATGGCACACGTTAAAAATGAAATTCAGCTGCTTCCTCTCAAAATGTACACATACATAACACACATTTAAAACATACTATATACAACATATGTATAGACCTACACCCTTACATATAAGTAACATATAAATATTAATCACTGTCCATCTTGAATACATAATGGAAGGAGGAAGCTTGAGAGTTCACAAGGTTAATACTATATGGAATAAAGCTGTGACTGAATCTGGATGTTCTGCTTCGGATACCACGGAGCCTCCTCCCAGAAGGTAACAAGGAAAACAGGTCGTGAACAGGATGTGTAGTGTCCCAGACAATCCTGCAGACCCTGCTCAAGCAATGCTTTTGTGCTATGTCCTGGATGGAAGGGAGGGAACTGCCAGTGATCTTTTCAGCTGTCCTCACCACTCTCTGCACCGCCTTCCTGTCTGAAGCAGGGATGCTTCCAAACCAGACTGTGATGCTGTATGACTGTAATTGAACAGTGCTAAAGACAATGGAAGGATAATGCATCCATGAACACCAAGTAACAGTCAGAAGACATGACTTAATTTCACAACCCATGGACAGAATTAACCATAGTATCAACTAGGAAAGTGTCAGCAACCTAGACCAAGCCAAGTCCAAAAACAGTAGATAATTCCTGGAAGCTAGCACTCAAACAAATCAGCCATCAACAGGCACATAGAGATAAACAAACTCTACCTACCATTCAAAAGAGGCAGCCCAAAGTCAAAAAAGGAACAAAAAGACCAAACTACCTCTCCACCAGCAATCAAATACTGTACATATAAAGAACAGTTGCAGGAATTGGTTATGTCTAGTTTAATGGAAAGAAAGACCAGGGATGGCATGATAGCAGGGGCTGCCACAAAGAAGAGGGAGTCAAGCTATTCTCCAAAGCACCTGAAGGCAGGACAAGAAAAAATAGATGAAAATTAATCAAGGAGAGAAGCAGCATAGAGCTAGACTAAACTTCCTAACAGTGAGAACTATTAACCAGTGGAACAGCTTGCCTTCAGAAATTGTGGGTACTCCAACACTGGAGGTTTTTAAGAAGAGATTGGACAGCCATTTGTCTGAAATGATGTAGGGTTTCCTGTTTGAGCAGGGGGGTTGGACTAGAAAACTTCCAAGGTCCCTTCCAACTCTGTTATTCTGTTAGTCTTTTATTCAACCCCCAGATGATCAGAGATTACTACCAAGATGAACACTAGACCAACATTCAAGAAGCTAACATGTCAGGATAATAATTTAACACCTAAACAGCTTATGTAAAGATGGAATGTAATGTAGATGATGCAATGACAGGATGATGCAATATAGGAATGACTCAGCAGTGTGCGTATCCCTTTAAGAGCCTGAGTATAAAAGGGAAGTTTTTTTGCTGGAGTTTTTCTCTCTCATCCCTTTGACTGGTGTAATTGCTGAGTATTGGAGTTGCTGAATCACCACGTGTATGTATTTTATTTCTAGTGTATATTTGTAGATATAGTGTAATATAAACCACCATTTAACTACAAACCACTGTTAACTGTATTTACTCTTGGGCTACCTCAGCGCAATAAGACTGTGCATGCTCTGACATAACAGACCCCACAGTTCAACCCTGAGCTACAAATATTCTTTTCTATTGGTACCACAAAGGAATACTTTATGGGGCTATTTTCAAGACGATCCAGTTTTAGCAGATGTTGTGTTGGCTACATTGGATGTGATTACATTTCTGTTCTCAATGTCACTTTGGTCTAGTTGTCCATGTTTCTAAGCAGATAAAGAAAGCCTGAAGAAAGAGCATCAACATGTGGGGTGTTTAGAATACAGAAAACTTTTCTTTGGCTGGAGGAAAAACAAATACATTATCCTAACCTTTGTTATGATGAAAGTGTCAAAGTAGTTGAACGGATGAACAGTTGGTCTAATTCCTAATTCCGCGCACAGTTGGGAGTGGGAAGGATGAATGTATCGTTGCACTTTCTTCAGTTAATTACATTTTGCAATCCTAAATTTGCTAACCTGAGGCAATTCAATCACTACTTAATTGAAGAATTGTTCAATTAAAAGCATGGAGACTAAACAAGTGTGCATATTGTTTTGTATGAAAATGCACATGTCAGTATTTTTTTTTCCCTTCATGCTCAAAGCAATTTAGAAAAAAAGAGAAGGATAATAGCCTTTCTCTCACAAGCTGTGGAATCACTTGCAAGTAGAATTCATGCTAGTTCTAGGAACACCATTTTAGGGCAAGAAAAATCCAAATGACCAACAGGTGGAAGCAAAGAGTAATAGAAAGAATCCAGCTCTGCTGCCATCTGGTGATTCTAGATTTTTTTGCAACCAACATATGGTATTCCTAAATTATTGAGGCGATTTTCTTGCTAGCGTCAGGGTAATTTGTTTTGTTTTACCTATGTGTTTTTAGTTTAATTTTTCATAACATAAAAATACTATAATATCAGCTTATTATTTATTACTTGTATAAATAACTCAAGGCAGAGAACACACAGAGAACACTCCATCCTCCTCCTATTTTCCCCACAATAACAACCCTGTGAGGTGAGTTAGGATGAGAGACAGGCCTAAGGTCATCCAGCTGGCTTTCATGCCTAAGGTGGGGACTAGAACTCACAGTTTCCTTGTTTCAAGCCGGAAACCTGACTGGGTGACTTTGGGCCAATCAGCAGGAGACAGTGAGTTCTAGTCCCGCCTTAGGCATGAAAGCTAGCTGGGTGACTTTGGGCCAATCAGCAGGAGACAGTGAGTTCTAGTCCCGCCTTAGGCATGAAAGCTAGCTGGGTGGCTTTGGGCCAATCACCAGGAGACAGTGAGTTCTAGTCCCACCTTAGGCATGAAAGCCAGCTGGGTGACTTTGGACCAATCACCAGGAGACAGTGAGTTCTAGTCCCACCTTAGGCATGAAAGCTGACTGGGTGACTTTGGGCCAATCACTAGGAGAATGGTGAGTTCTAGTCCTGCTTAGGCATGAAAGCCAGCTGAGTGACTTTGGGCCAATCACCAGGAGACAGTGAGTTCTAGTTCCACCTTAGGCATGAAAGCCAGCTGGGTGACTTTGGGCCAATCACAGTGAGTTCTAGTCCCTCTTTGGCCATGAAAGTCAGTTTGTTAACCTTCGATAAATTTCTCTCTCTCTCTCTCACCGCAACTCACCTCCCAGGATTGTTGTGGGGGAAAATAGGAGGCATAAGGAGCTTTAGATATGTTCACTGCCTTGAATTGTTTACAAAAAAATGATAAGGGCAGAGTATGAATAAAATTATAAAATAAATCAATTTGTAATCTTTTCTTAAGGTAAAATTCAAGGCTTAGTTTCCTGATTTCCCCTTTCTGGGGCTGATCAGTTGCAAATGCATCTTTTCCCAGGTAATTTTCTAAGAGGTTAATGTTCCCATTCAGCTTCTATCTCAGATATTATATGTTGTAAGCAGAGAGGGTCCTATATTAAAAAAAAGCATGCTGGAAATTGTGTGAACCAAAAGTTCTCTGCGTGATGTTAGAAGAAAAATGTGGTTCATTTCAAGAAGGGTTCCAATGACCATAGAACAACTGCTTGAACCTCTTAACAATCAAATAATGTGGCCACATGCTAAAGGACAAGATTGGTAATATTTATAGGAAGTTCCGTTCTTTGTTTTGGAAAGTACATGAATGTGGTTTGCCCTAGGGCAGGGGTAGGCAACCTTGGCTCTTTTATGACTCGTGGACTACAACTCCCAGAATTCCTGAGCCAGCATGGCTCAGCTTGGAAACCTCTCCCTTTCCCCTCAGCATGGCTGGCTCAGGAATTCTGGGAGTTGAAGTCCACGAGTCATAAAAGAACCAAGGTTGCCTACCCCTGAACTAGGGGGTTAGCAGGGTCCAGTAGGGAAATAGGAGAAGGAGCGACAAAACCTGGAGGTGGAGTGAAAAGAGGAATCAGCCTAGAGTCTCTACATAGCCACAAACGGACTAAGTTCAACCCCTTCAATTCCACTAACCCGTATCTAGTGCCAAAATAGTTCTAACCATTAGTAGACTAGATTCTTCTGCATAGGCGTGAGCAATCAATCAGTTTAATTGGAACTTAACTTGTAGCCTCGCTCTCCTGCCTAAGAGAAATACAGTTTTCTTACCTTGCGGGTTAGGATAATCTTCGCCCCTTTCTGTGTCCGAGTGTTGGCCTTGTGTGATGTGCTCAGTGTTGGGGAACCTTATTTGCATGTAAAGGTCTTCCATCTCTTCAAGGGGTTTCCCTTTACTTTTGATTGAATGGCTGCTATTTGCCAATTTCCTACTGAGAAAAGTGGTTAGTCCCGGAGCCCTGGTAGCGTAGTGGTTAGAAGGCAGTATTGCAGGCTAACTCTGCCCACTGTCAGGCGTTCGATCCTGACGGGGCTCAAGGTTTGACTCATCCTTCCATCCTTCCGAGGTCGGTAAAATGAGGAGCCAGATTTTTTTGGGGGGGGCAATAGGCTGACTCTGTGAACCTCAGTTTCAGCCTAGGTGTAACAATAGGTAGAAAGGCCTACACCAGGGGTAGGCAGCCTTGGCTCTTTTATGACTCGTGGACTTCAACTCCCAGAATTCCTGAGCCACCATGGCTCAGCTTGGAAACCTCTCCCTTTCCCCTCAGCGTGGCTGGCTCAGGAATGCTGGGAGTTGAAGTCCACGAGTCATAAAAGAGCCAAGGTTGCCTACCTCTGGCCTAGGCCTAGGCTGCTTTATGACTCATGGACTTCAACTCCCAGAATTCCTCAGCTAGCATGGCTCAGCTTGGAAACCTCTCCCTTTCCCCTCAGTATGGCTGGCTCAGGAATGCTGGGAGTTGAAGTCCACGAGTCATAAAAGAGCCAAGGTTGCCTACCTCTGGCCTACACAGTCTTGTGTTTTATTGTTTTATTGTTCACTAACAGGGATGATCAGGTTGGCGAGTAGCAGGGATGACAAAGGTGGCTTGAAGTTTCCTCCTTCTCCACAGTAACACAAGAGGCTCCAATTGCACAGAGTTGATCTCTTTTCTATCTCATATTTCCCTTTTTCCCTTCTGCGTTCCTCACCCTCCATTTCCCTTCCCGCTTTCTCAGACTCCTTAGTTAAATGTCAGGGAAGTCATTTTTTGTTCTTCTCTGATCCACCGGGAACGTTCTTTCTGTGTCGTCTCGCTGGTGAGTCATGTCCCCCCGAGAGAGATTTTGGTTTTGGTTTTCTTGTAATGAACAGAAAAACTGACCTTCCCCTGTATCACCGAGCTTCTGCTGAACAGAGCCCTGTGGGATATTTTATCAAAGATCACAAAACGTTCAAAGTGGAGCAGTAGATAGGTGTCCGACACGATGCTGAATAATGCAACTAATTGGAAAACAAGAGATCACAGGAAAGGGCTGAGCGAAACAGGGGAGAAGGGAAGAGATTGATATGGAAATCACTCCCCCAAAAAGGAGAGGGGTGATTTTTCTTTTAAATATTTGAAAAGAGCAAAAGGACCGCCTGGAACCAGCGGTTCTAGATCGGCACAACGTCGTGGTGTGGGTGTCATCTTCTCTTCCCTTGGAAATGTAGGGGCCTGTGAAGACGAGGGCAAAATGTTGTTTAGTTGTCATGTCTTCTCTTCAAAGAAAATAAAAGTATGACTCCCACAGGCAGTTTGGACAATAATTGGGCACGTTTTTCAGACAACGAAACTGAAAAGGCTCCTATTCATATAAATATGGCACAGGTTTACTCCAAGTTGTCCCCATATCATAGGGTTCAAAGGTCGCCCCAGCAGTTTTGGATTGGATGAGTTTAGGGTTGGCCACTAAAGTCAAGACTTCTCCACATAGCGGTCAATCGTAGTGACCTCATGGTTCTACCTATGAGGTTTTCTTATAGCGGGACCAAAGTGACTTCTATTTGTCTTCTTCAGGGAGTTGGGCTTTCCTCCCCCCAAGTTTCTAGATTAATGGGTCCCCTAATATTTCCAAGTGCCCTCCATCTAAATGTGTATTTTTGAGAGATCAGCACTGTTAGGACTTCCCTTCCCCTTGATAGTTATCTGGAAGGAGGAGGAGGAGGAGGAGCAAAAGGGGGAGGGGAGGAGCAAAAGGGGGAGGAGGAGGTAGAAGAAAAGAAAGAAACGAAAGAAAGAGAAAGAGAAAGAGAAAGAAAGAGAGAGAGAGAAAGAAAGAGAGAAGGGAGGAAGGAAGGAAAGGAAGGAAGGAAGGGAAGGAAGGAAGGAAGGAAGGAAGGAAGGAAGGAAGGAAAGAGAAAGAAAGAAAGAAAGAAAGAAAGAAAGAAAGAAAGAAAGAAAGAAAGAAAGAGAAAGAAAGAAAGAAAGAAAGAAAGAAAGAAAGAAAGAAAGAGAAAAAGAAAGAAAGAAAGAAAGAAAGAAAGAAAGAAAGAAAAAGAAAGAAAGAAAGAGAAAAAAAAGAAAGAAAGAAAGAAAGAAAGAAAGAAAGAAAGAAAGAAAGAAAGAAAGAAAGAAAGAAAGAAAGAAAGAAAGAAAGAGAAAGAAAGGCAAAGACTTTGCCTTGCTTCTATTAAGAAATCATCATTTAGGGGCCCCATTCATACAATACAGATCTTGGTTATCCCGGATGATCCTACTAGTTCCCAGAACGCATTAAGTTATTTACAGACAAACTAATCAAGGTGAACGCTAAGGAAGAAATGTCTCTTATTATTCTGCTGTTGCTTCTACTGATTTCTAACCAATCTAGTTGAATGGTGAAGATAAGACAGCACCGGCAAAGATTACACCCTCCAGATAATTAATGAAAAATGGGCCGAGTCCCTTGAGATTGGCAGTGTCAGTGAGGTCTGGTGTGAACTGAAATCCAAGTATTGGGAGGGCACAAAGTTGTTGACCTCTGCAGCGGAACAGTTATACTAATTGCCAGCATTCAGAAACAGAAGGAAAAGGAATGGCTAATTTGCCTTTTATTTCGGCAGCTGAATGATTGTGCCCACGTTTGCCTTTATCTCTGTCTAGACAACAAAACTTCAATTTAGTCCTTTTTAAAAATTCCTATAATGTGGAAACTCCTCACTGAAAAGAAGGAATGGATTCATAAGCATCCCTGGGGAGAGGCAAACAAAATCGGGATGATAGCTGTTGCATTGTGGAGTCCTCGGCGCTCCCTGAGCTCCGTTGCTCTCTTGCAAACATTTCACTACCCAACTGAGTAGCATCATCAGCGCTAGGAGGGAGGGTCGATGATGCTACTAAGGCAGGTAACGAAACGTCTGCAAAAAAAACCAACCAAGCTCGGAGAGTGTCAAGGATCCCACAATTCAACCCGAAGCTACAAATGTTCTCTTCTGTTGGTTCAGTTTGTGCCTTGCCATTCTGACAGTTAGAACAATGAACCAGTGGAACAACCCGCCTCCAGAAGTTGTGAATGCTTCAACACTGGAAGCTTTTAAGAAGAGACTGGACAGCCATTTGTCTGAAATGGTATAGGGTTTCCTGCCTGAGCAGGGGGTTGGACTAGAAGACCTTTAAGGTCTCTTCCAACTCTGTTATTCTGTTCTGTTCTATTAGTTCTATATTCTATTCTATCATGTTACGTTACATATTCTATTTTATTCTATTCTATTCTATTCTATTCTATTCTATTCTATTCTATTCTATTCTATTCTATTCTATTCTATTCTATTCTATTCTATTCTATTCTCCAATATTTATTCTATTCTATTCTATTCTATTCTATTCTATTCTATTCTATTCTATTCTATTCTATTCTATTCTATTCTATTCTATTCTATTCTATTCTATTCTATTCATCATTCCTCTATTCTATTCTATTCTATTCTATTCTATTCTATTCTATTCTATTCTATTCTATTCTATTCTATTCATCATTCCTCTATTCTATTCATCATTCCTCTATTCTATTCTATTCTACTCTACTCTACTCTACTCTACTCTACTCTACTCTACTCTACTCTACTCTACTCTACTCTACTCTATTCTATTTCTATTCTATTCTATTCTATTCTATTTCTATTTCTATTTCTATTTCTATTTCTATTTCTATTTCTATTTCTATTTCTATTTCTATTTCTATTTCTATTATTTCTATTTCTATTTCTATTTCTATTTCTATTTCTATTTCTATTTCTATTTCTATTCTATTCCATTCTATTTTCTATCCTATCCTATTTTATTCTAAATCTTCTTTGACCCAAGGGAAAACTGAATCCTGGGTCTTCCTAATTCTAGTTTAGTCCCATGACCATTTTACTATATGTTAGTAGCTTTCCACTACTAAGATAAACAATGCTGAACCTTAGAATGAATTTCAGCTCCTAATAAACGGCCCCTGTTTCACCCACTTTCGTCCCTGCCACCTTTGAGGACAAAAAGGAGAGACCAGCAAAGTTTTTAACTGACTCCTTTCTGAAGTGCACATAAGAGGCTTGCAGTGCAACGTTTTCAATTGTACTTCACGTCAGCCTTTATTCCAATCCTCATTTCCTTTGCCCTTTTTCTTTGCAAATGATAAAAAAAAAATATTCTCTATCCCCCCCCCCCCCCAAGGACCATTTAAATATTTGAAAAAAAAGTGTTGGCATACTTTCTTTTCACTCCATAACAGGCTTGTTTGCGCTGAGCTGGTCTTAAAACTGTGAACGTTTTCCTCTCCAAGCAACTTTCTGACTGTATAAATCGCACAGTTTGTGATGCCTTCACACTTTCTCTGGATCTGAACCTTGTGAGCGGGGAAAGGGAGGGGGGGAAACGATGCCATCTCTCCTAGCGTTGCATTAAAAAATATTTATTTTCCTGAGATTTTTCACACTTAAAACTGTCTGAAGAGGTTCGAGCAACTTGCCAGGAATTGATCAAGTGGGTGAACTTGTGAGGAATTCATGAAGAGAGATCTTCAGGGCAGGATTAAAAAAATAAATAAATAAAGGTAGTGATTGCCTCAGTACAATTCATCCCTTTTTTTATGTTTATTCTTGTAGTGAAATTGCCCAATAGCTAGAGCTCAAAAAAATATCGATTCTTCAGCACCTTATCATGAAGGCCTAGAGGAAAAAGGGAAATTTTGATTCTGTGATTAGAGCTGTCATCTTATACCAAAAGAAGAGAATATATGTAACTTTGGGGTCCTTGGTGCTCTCTGGGCTTGGGGGTTTTCTTGCAGATGTTTCATTACCCAGCTATGTAACATTATCAGTGCTAGAAGGGAGGAAGAGGAGGAGGAGGAGGACTGTAGAGTCCTTGGTGCTCTCTGAGTTTGCTTGTTTTCTTGCAGACATTTCATGACCCAACTATGGGACATCATCAATGCTAGAAGGGAGAGGAGGAGGAGGAGGAGGAGGAGGACTGTGGGGTCCTTGGTACTCTCTGAGCTTGGTTGTTTTCTTGCAGACATTTCATGACCCAACTAGGTAAACATCATAGTGCTAGGAAAGGGGAGGAGGAGGAGGAGGAGGAGGAGGAGGAGGAGGAGGAGGAGGAGGAGGAGGAGGGCGGAGGAGGAGGAGATGACAGAGACTGTGGGGGTCCTTCGGTTTTCTCTGCGCTTGCTGGTTTTCTTGCAGACGTTCATTACCCAATTAGGGTAACATCATCAGTGCTAGAAGGGAGAGGAGGAGGCGAAGGAGGAGGAGGAGGACTGTAGGGCCTTGGTGCGCTCTGAGCTTGGTTGTTTTCTTGCAGACGTTTCATTACCCAACTAGGTAACATCATCAGTGCTAGAAGGGAGAGGAGGAGGAGGAGGAGGAGGACTGTAGGGTCCTTGGTGCTCTCTGAGCTTGGTTGTTTTCTAGCAGACGTTTCATTACCCAACTAGGGAACATCATCAGTGCTAGAAGGGAGTGGGGCTTGTTCTCTGTTTATATACAAGTGGTTTGCCCTGTCAGGATTGCTGAGGGTATTTTTCACGGTTAATCTCTGCAGATTAACACCAAGATTAATCTGAAGCTAACTATCAAGAAATAAACAATACCCCAATCAAGGAACCAATAACTCAGACAAACCATCAAGCAGCAAACACTCCCATCAACACAGCCAGGGCAAAGCACTTGCATATAAACAGAAAGCAAACCCCGTTCCCTTCCTTGCACTGATGACGTTACCTAGTTGGGTAATGAAATGTCTGCAAGAAAGAGTTGTTATAAAGAAGAAGGTGAACAGAACAGTAGACTTCATTACAGGGAACAGATTGTAATGTTTTGGGTTTGGTTTTGTTTTTGTTTTTAAAAAAATAATAATAAATCCAGAAAGTGATAGAAATTTTAAAGTGGAACCAATGGCCCACCAAAATTGTGGACTTACTAGATATGCTCAAATAGATCCCAGGCAGCCAACTGTCAGGGTTACTTTAACTTGGATTCCAGCGTGAACTGCGTGTCAAATTCAACTCGATGGCTTTATGCTTTTACAAGTATTTGGAAGAAAACAAAACCCATTTACAGAGCCTTAGTTTATACATAACGTAGCTTTTGACACGGGATACGTATTTATCCTCTCATTCCCTCTTCCCTGTTATCCATCTGCCGTTTTCACTCCGTTGCAAAATTCTAAAATTTCAGTTAAAAGAAATAACAATGCATCTGAACAACCAGCAAAGTAACAGAAATAATACTGAGATGCAATACCAGCAAGAGAAATTAATGCTTTCAGTGAAATATTAATGTTTAAAATTAACTTGGATGGGGTGTGTTGACTGAGTTAATGAACCCGTTTGTCTGATTTTTATCTCACATTATTTTTATAACTAACTCAGTGTGGTGAACATACACAATGGTCCCTCCTCCTCTTATTTTCCCCCCAAAAAACAACCCTGTGAGGTGGGTTGCACTGAGAGAGAATGATTGGCCCAAAGTCACTGCAGCCAGCTTTAGCAGAATAATAGAGTTGGAAGGGACCTTGGAGGTCTTCTAGTCCAACCCCCTGCTCAAGCAGAAGAACCTATACCATTTCAGACATATGGTTGTCCAAACTCTTCTTAAAAAGTTCCAGTGTTGGAGCATTCACAACCTCTGGAGGCAGATTGTTCCACCGATTAATTGTTCTAACTGTCAGGAAATTTCATCTTAGTTCTAGGTTGCTTCTCTCTTTGATTAGTTTCCATCCGTTGCTTCTTGTCCTGCCTTCAGGTGTTTTGGAGAATAGCTTGACTCCCTCTTCTTTGGGGCAGCCCCTGAGATATTGGAAGACTGCTATCATGTCCCCCCTCGTCTTTCTCTTCATTAAACTAGACATACCCAATTCCTGCAACCGTTCCTTATATGTTTTAGCCTCCAGTCCCCTGATCATCTTTGTTGCTCTTCTCTGCACTCTTTCTAGACTCTCAGCATCTTTTTTACATCGTGGTGACCAAAACTGGATGCCGTATTCCAAGTGTGGCCTTCCCAAGGCCTTGTAAAGAGGTATTAATACTTCATGTGATCTTGATTCTATCCCTCTGTTAATGCAGCCTAGCATTGTGTTGGCTTTTTTGGCAGCTGCAGCACACGGCTGGCTCCTATTTAAGTGATTGTCCACTAGGACTCCAAGATCCCTTTCACAGTTGCTACTATTGAGCAAGGTACTCCCTATACTATACCTGTACATTTGGTTTTTCTTACCTAAATGTAGAACCTTGCTTTTTTCACCATTGAATTTCATTTTGTTAGATAGCGCCCAGTATTCAAGTCTGTCCAGATCCTCCTGTATCTTAAGCCTGTCTTCTGGAGTGTTGGCTATTCCTGCCAGCTTGGTGTCGTCTGCAAATTTGATGAGTTCCCCGTCTACCCCCTCGTCCAAATCGTTGATGAAGGTGTTGAAAATATTTCATACTTAAGGCGGGACTAGAATTTTTGATTTTTAGGCCAGCACCTTAACCAATAGACCAACTGGCATTTTTGTTTTCACAGAGCTAATCCTTCATTGAGAACCAGTTTGGTGTAGTGGTTAAGGCCTTAGGCTGGAAACTGGGGTACTGTGAGTTCTAGTCCTGGCTTAGATATAAAGCTAGCTGCATAACCACAGGCCAGTCACTTTCTCTCAGCCCTAGGAAGGAAACAATGGAAAACCACTTCTGAAATCTTGCCAAAAAAACTGCAAGAGCTTATCCAGGCCCACACGCACGCACACACACGCACACACAATATCATTAATTAACCCACTTAATCAGGGTGCAGAAACATGACAAAGGTTTTTTTTTTTAAGATGGAGGGGGGAAAATGAAGACGTTGACAGATTTCAGTGCACCATTAATTGTGTAATTCTTTCAGGATAAAAATTTCAGTCTTTCAAAAGACGCACAAAAAAAATATTCCAGATATCAATTTGATGGGTTATGTTCTCTCACCATACGAATTCATCCTTTGATTTATCTAAGTGGTTTGCGCGAAGAATATAACGCTCTCCTTATACCTCAAAAAGTCATTTCAGTCTTCCTGTTCAAGCCTGTGTGTGAAAGAGAGAGAGAGAGCAAATGTGTGTATTATCTTTTTCAATATCTCTTAACCTCCGGTTATCGAAATACTAGTTCCTCACACATCTCAACATTGTGCACCATATAATCTCTTCAGCGTACAATTTCCTTGGCAGATAATACATTGTTTTACAGTTTACTCAAATCCTATTAGCTTCTCTATAATGGTCTTTTATTGTTTTCTTTCCTGCAACAATTGGGATAGTTGTAGACATTATAATCCAATGTATTTTTTTTTTTAAAAAAGAAGACAGTCATTTAGAGTTACCAGGAGATGGACATTTTAAAACAAATATGGTACAGAAATTGAAAGCAGAAGTAAGTTTTCTGTCTTCTTTGGATAGGGCTAAGTAAATTTCTAGAGATATACATAGATTTGATCTGATTATATTTGAGTGCCATCTTTGTCACGATGAAAACTGACACAAAATGACAAGCATGCAACGCTTTGTCGTGCCACAGCTCATAACGATAAATAACTTGCATTGGACGTTATAAAGAAAAAAGACAAAGAGTTACTGTATATGTCAAGTCGAAAAGTGACAGTTTATAAGAAAGAGAGAACAAATCTTTCAAAAAAAAAATGTCAGGTTGCATTTTCAAACATATAGCAAATCAGCACTCTTTATCCTTCAAAATTCCTAATTCTCTGTTTAGGACAGCCAGTTTGGTCTAGTGATTAAGGTGCTGGCCTAGAAACCAGGAGAAAATGAATTCTAGTCCTGTCTTAGTCGTGAAAGCTGGTTGAATGACTTTGGGTCAATCACCAAGAGACTGTTAATCATGAAAGCTGGTTGGATGACTTTGGGCAAATCACCAGGAGACTGTGAGTTCTAGTCCTGCCTTAGTCGTGAAAGCTGGTTGGGTGACTTTGGGCAAATCACCAGGAGACTGTGAGTTCTAGTCCTGCCTTAGTCGTGAAAGATGGTTGGGTGACTTTGGGCCAATCACCAGGAGACTGTGAGTTCTAGTCCTGCCTTAGTCGTGAAAGATGGTTGGGTGACTTTTGGCCAATCACCAGGGAACTGTGAGTTCTAGTCCTACCTTAGTCGTGAAAGATGGTTGGGTGACTTTGGGCCAATCACCAGGGAACTGTGAGTTCTAGTCCCGCTTTAGGCACACTCTCTGGGTTGTTGTTGAGGAGAAAATAGGAGGAGGGAGAAATATTGTGTATGTTTGCTGCCTAGAGTTACTCATAAAGCTTGTTTGTTTTTTCGTGTCAGAAGCATCACAATTAAAATAAGGCATACCATATGACCTATCATTTAAAATACAATATACAAGATTAAAATATGTACAGATTAAACAGACCTTGCCCAGAAACTAGCAATATTACTTGCATTCTGTCGTGCTGCCAAGAGGTCCTCAAGTGTACCTTGATCAGGGCACAAAGGACAGGTATACATATGTGTTGTTGTCTGCGTGTCACCACAATTGCAAAGGGCAGAAGCCACCTGATAGCCCGATTCGTTCAGAGTGTCTCTGGATCTTGCTGTATCTGTGCACAGTCTATCCAACATACTTCCCAGCTTTTGTCAGACCCAGGGGACTGCTCCCATTGGTTCCATCCAGTGTTGGTGTCAGAGCATGCACAGTCTTATTGCGCTGAGGTAACCCAGGAGTAAATACAGTAAACAGTGGTTTGTAATTAAATGGTGGTTTATATTACACTATATCTACAAATATACACTAGAAATAAAATACATACACATGGTGAAACAGCAAACTCCAATATACAACAGTTACAGCAGTCAAATGGACAAGAGAGAGAAAGACTCTAGCAAAAATCTTCCCTTTTATACTCAGACTCTTAAAGGGGTACATACACCTGCTGAGTCATTCCTATTATTGCATCATCCACATTACGTTACATCTTTACATAAGCTGTTTAGCTAATAAATTATTATCCTGACAGTTGGTTCTTTGTAGCTTTCCATAGGTCCACTCAGTTCCAAATTCTTGAAAGTCTTCTGTCAACCTAAGTGTGAAAGGGGAAAAAATATCTTAATAATTCTTTCTGTATAAATCAAACATATTTCTTTGATAGTCAATTAAAATAAAGACCCGTGTCTGCTGAGACACACTTAGCAAAAGGAAGAACTGTGACCTTTGTAGTAGATGGTGAAAGATTGTGGGTTGGCACAAATTTCTCCACAGGAACAGAGTGCGGAACCAGATAGCATAGAAATTGAGGAACTGAGCCTTGTTCACGGGTGCAATGACAAGAGTAGAAATGCTAGTGAGGAAAGTAGTGGTCAGAGCAAGGACAAGGAAGACCAGGAAACTGGCTTGGTAACTAGGACAACGGAATAAGAATAAGGAACTAACGCAGTGGTCAGTTCCAGGAATGGGGAGCTGACCCGGAGGTCAGTCCCGAGAAAGGGAAATGGGATGGGTATTGGGTGGCACCAGAATGCTAGAAGTGGGCACAATGTTAAGGTATAAAGCCTGCTTCAAAGATTTGGGTGTTGCCACCTGGCTCAGCCGTCACACTTAATGACTGCTGTCCATTTGGTCCTTATTGCAATAAGTTGTTGAAATGTAAATACTGACTTTGTGTATTAAATTTACACAAACCTCTGGATCCTAAAGTGAGAATTTTGTTGTGTATTGTCTCTTGTTTCTCTTTAACAAGTTTTTCCCCTGACATAAGGAAGCTTTTCCTGAATTTTAGTCTCTGCTGAGCTGGTTGTGAGCCATAGAGAGGGTGTTGTCTAGATATTGAGGATCTCTATGTATGCTGCTGCTTCTCTGCGAAAAAGCAGTCAGGGCAATGCTGGCTAGGCGGTAGATCATATCTAGAGGATGTGGGAAAAATCCAGAGAAAGAAATATTTTGGGAAATATTAAAAAGGCAGAATATATTTCCCCAAAGGAATAATGGAGAAGATCTTTAAAAAGACACAAACTTCTCCACACACACACACACACACCCAGCCAGACAACTCAGCAGAAACCAGCTTTTAGAAATGCAGATGTAATAATCCATTCAGGAAGGTTGGAGCCCTCCAGCTAGAAGCTGAAGAGATCAGGAAGACAAAGACCCTTAAAATCTACATACCCCACCCAAATTCTATGACAGGACATAATAGGATTAACCCACCACCATCAGAATACCAGAAAGGCACACTCAGACTCTGGTCAAAGTACATGACACAGGAAATACAAAGCCTCAAACAGGAACAGGAAACAACCTCAAGAGCCCCAGAAGGTATAAAAACCCACCCCCTACATGTGCTCTCTCTCTTTTCTTCCAGAGCCATCTTCCTGTCTAGCTCTCCTCTTCAATAAACTACAACCTTTTTTCTAAAGCAGTCGCCATGTTGTTTATTCCCGGCTTGGACTGGACCCTAATGAAGACTTTTCCTTCAACAAGGGATAAGATTATCTTATCTATCTTATAAAGTAAAAAGGTGGGATAAAAGTAAATACAAGTAGTCCTTGATTTACGTCCACAGTTGAGCCCAAAACTAAGTCATTATTATTAGAGAAACCTTAACACATTCTCATTTACATCAACATGATTCATGATATCCTTCTATCCTTGCAAACCAACTTAGCTTCTGTCCCTCTATGGATATATACTGTAGGTAGTCCTCGACTTACGGCCACAACTGAGCCCAAAATTTCTGTTGTTCAGCCAAACAGTTGTTAAGTTGTTAACAGTTGTTAACCTTCCTTGCCGCCGTGGATAAGTGAATCACTGCAGTTGTTAAGTTAGTAACCCGGTTGTTAAGTGAAGCTGCCTTCCCCACTGACTTTGTTAGAAAGTCGCAAAAGATAATCACATCACTCTGGCACACTGCAACCGTCATAAGTACATGCCAGTTGCCAAGCCTCTGAATTTTAATCACGTGACCACGGGGATCTGGAATAGTCATTAAGGGTGAAAAAACGGTCATTAGTCACTTTTTCCAGCACCGTTGTAGCTTCAAACGGCCACTAAATGAATTGTTGTAAGTCGAGGACTGGCTGTGAATAAATGATGTTGTATGATGCTTTGTTACATTGTGATTATGTTGCTGCCATGGAATTATATCATAAAATGTGTTCGATAAAGCGCAGCCTGGGGACAATTGTACAGCCGCAGATGTGCACATCATTGTGCAGAAAACGGATAGCACCAAAAATGAGAGGAATGCGGATGAAAAATATCATTTCGAGTTTTTATGTGAGCTTTTGAAAAAGCATCTTTTGTTGGTGTGGGAGGGAAATAAAAATAAAAGTGGGAAAATGAAAAGAGGGAGAGAGAGAAAGAGAGAGAGAGAGAGAGAGAGAGAGAGAGAGACTGAAATTATCCTACTGTAACAATGGCTGTCAAAATTCAACGCAAGATGTTAATCAAATGGGGTAAACTTTCACGTTCATATCATCTAATAGGCAAGAAAAGTCTTTTTTCCCAAAACATCTATTAAATCAGAGATTGGTAGGACCAACATGCAGGAACCTAGAATTTGCCAAGAGGCACCCATCAGAAATAATCAAGATGGCAGTCACAACTGCGTGACCAATGACCCTTTTTAAAAAAACATTTGTCATGCACGCAGTGCCTATAAAAAAGGAGATGGGACTTCAATTGCATAGTCACAGTTTTTATTCCAATCTTTGCACACACACACACACACACACACACACACACACACAGAGAGAGAGAGAGAGACACTCCTGAATTTGCCTCACTCCACAGATTAACAATGCAATGCACCTCTTATATAAAGGCGAATAGAGGGGTCCTTGATGCTCCCTAAACATGGTTGTTTTTTTGCAGATGTTTCTTTACTCAACTAGGTAACATCACTGGTAGAAGGGAGAGAGCGAGGAGGAGGAGGAGGAGGAGGAGGAGGAGGAGGATCCTTGCTGCTCTGTGAATGTGATTGCTTTCTTGCAGATGTTTCTTTACCCAACTAGGTAACATCAGTGGTAGAAGGGAGAGAGGTATGCAGGGAGGGGGAAGAGGAGGAGGAGGAGGAGGAAGAGGACTGTGGGATCCTTGCTGCTCTGTGAACGTGACTGTTTTCTTGCAGATTTTTTTTTTACCCAACTAGGTAACATCATCAGTGCACTAATGATGTTACTTAGTTTGGTAACGAAGCTTTTGCAAGGAAACCACCAAGCATGGCCAGCGTGACTATAGGCCAAAGGGTCATGGAATGCTTTACTTCCCCACCGAAGTGATACCTATTTATCTACTCGCCTCTGCATGCTTTCGAACTGCTAGTTGGGCAGGAGCTGAGGCAAGGAATGGGAGCTCACCCCATCTCGCGGCGCTTGGGTCTCGCACCCAGGCTGTCCGCTTTCCAGCTAACAAGCTGAGCAATTGCGCTCCCTGTACCATGAATGTTCTCTTATAAAAGGGAACAATATTCAATTCGATTTCAACTTTCATCTTCTGTCCTAGCGTATGGTGGCACCTGACACATTCTCCCTGGTTTTAGAAGGAGTACCGAGATGGGCGACCTCCAGACGGCAAACTGGAAAGGGCGGTGACAAGCTCCTTCTGTATTTCTGTCAAAAAAAAAGCTTCACCAATACATCAGGCTACGTCAAGAGTAGGTTTGACTTGAAACAGACCTTAACCTTTCTTTTCTCTCCTTCCGCCTCAAAGGCGGTAACCTCATCGATCAAAACTTTGCTGGAGGAAAGAAAAAGCTCCAGAAGCGGAGTTGTGATTGTGTGTTTCGTATCTAAACTGCTCTCCGATTGCTCACTGTCCAGTAGGATGGAGGCGGTGACAGCCTCAATTATCTCTAGTGCCCTGCAGTTCCTCTGTTTGTATTATGGAGTCCACGGACTTCCTTAATAAAACAATGAATAACTAAAACACCCTTAATTATTAACCAGCAATTCAATAAGCCACATCCCTCAGGCTTAGGACGTCGTGATGTGCCTGTAAAAACTTTAGGAAAGGAAGAATACAAATGATACACTAGGCAATTCGGCTTATGAAACATACATAGTGATCCAAGCAAACCAAACATTGGTGATTGTCCACCAACCAGAAAGCGGGGCAAATGACATCATTTTCATGATGATATCATCTCCGATGACATGTATAGTATAATATGAACCATACACTTCATTTATGTTAGCTGTGTGATGATGTCATGAGCCAGTCTGTTCTAGTGGTTAAGGTTCTGCCCTAGAAACCAGGAGACTGGGAGTTCTAGTCCCACCTTAGGCGTGAATGGCAGCTGGGTGACTTTGGGTCGAACACCAGGAGACTGGGAGTTCTAGTCCTGCCTTAGTCATGAAAGCTGGCTGGGTGACTTTGGACCAATCACCAGGAGACAGTGAGTTCTAGTCCTACCTTAGCCATGCAAGCTGGCTGGGTGATTTTGAGCCAATCACCAGGAGACGGTGAGTTCTAGTCCTGCCTTAGCCATGAAAGCCAGCTGGGCGACTTTGGGCCAGTCACTCACTCTCTCTCAGCCCAACCCACCTCACAGAATTGTTGCCTCAAAAGGAAGGGGAGGAAGAAGTTTAACGCATGTTTCCCTCTTGAGTTATTTATAAAGGTTGGATAAAAATCTAATCAATCAATTGTTAAATAAATCTTATCGTGGATTTATTCAGAAACCAGATACAAGATAGCGAATAAGTGCTATTGCCTTTCTATTTCATCCCTACTTACAGCTGTTAACTGATGGAAGAATGTGTTCTGTTGCTTAGTAGGCATTCAGTATTTAGAGGAACAGCTTTCTTCCTTACTTCATTGTCTGTCCAGAATCGTTCCTTTTAGTGGCTCATGATTTTATTACTAGATTAAGAATGCCCGGTGCAAATTATAGAATAGAATTAGAATAGAATAGAATAGAATAGAATAGAATAGAATAGAATAGAATAGAATAGAAGGGACCTTGGAGGTCTTCTAGTCCAGCCCCTAATATCATCTCAGACAAGTGACTGTCTAGTCTCTTCTTAAAAAGCTCCAGTGATGGAGCGCCCACGATTTCTGGGGGTAAGCTGTTCCACTGGTTTGATTGTCCTCACAGTCAGGAAATGTTTGATAATATGTTTGAGCTTTCTCATTATTGCATGGAAGAATGTTATCTAGGAACTATCTTTCTCCTCTTTCATAAAAGTACATACAGGTAGCTTTTGACTTACAACTGTTTGTTTAGTGACCGTTCAAAAGTACAACGGCACTGAAAAAAGGGACTTATGACCGTTTTTCACGCTTACGACCGTTGCACCATCCCCAGGGTCACGTGATCAAAATTCAACCGCTTGGCCACAGACTCACATTTACGACGTTCGCAGTGCCCTGGGGTCACGTGATCCCCTTTTGTGACCTCCTGGCAAGCAAACTCAATGGGGAAGCCAGATTCACGTAACAGCTGTGTTACTAACTTAACAACTGCAGTGATTCACTTAACAACTGTGGCAAGAAAGGTGGTGAAATGGGGTAAAAATTAACTCTAACAACTGTCCCGCTTAACAACAGAAATTTTGGGCTGAGTTTTGATCGTATGTCGAGGACTTACCTCTATGCATTCAGGCTGTAGAGAATCTAATTTCTTTCTTCTTTGTTTTCCTGTGCTCAATCATTCATTTTAATAGCTTGTGATTATATTATAAGAATAAAAATGCCTAATGAAAACTATGTAGGGACATGTTTTATAAAACGTTTGAACACTGTCATTATTATATGAAAGGAAGTTATCTAGAAACTATCATTTCTCTGTTATATACGTACAGAGTGTCATTAACCTAGCATACCAGAGAGTCTCTCTTTTTTCAAAAAAAGGAAATGCATAGGTATAGTATAGGTGGTACCTTGCTCAATAGTAGTAACTGTGAGAGGGATCTCGGAGTCCTAGTGGACAATCACTTAAATATGAGCCAGCCGTGTGCTGCAGCTGCCAAAAAAGCCAACACAGTGCTAGGCTGCATTAACAGAGGGATAGAATCAAGATCACGTGAAGTGTTAATACCACTTTACAAGGCCTCGGTAAGGCCACACTTGGAATACGGCATCCAGTTTTGGTCACCATGATGTAAAAAAGACGTTGAGACTTTAGAAAGAGTACAGAGAAGAGCAACAAAGATGATCAGGGGACTGGAGGCTAAAACATATAAGGAACGGTTGCTGGAATTGGGTATGTCTAGTTTAATGAAGAGAAGGACGAGGGGGGACAGGATAGCCATCTTCCAGTATCTCAGAGGCTGCCCCAAAGAAGAGGGAGTCAAGCTCTTCTCCAAAGCACCTGAAGGCAGGAAAAGAAGCAACGGATGGAAACTAACCAAGGAGAGAAGCAACCTAGAACTAAGGAGAAACTTCCTGACAGTGAGAACAATTAACCAGTGGAACAACCTGCCTCCAGAAGCGGTGAATGCTCCAACACTGGAAGTTTTTAAGAAGAGACTGGGCAGCCATTTGTCTGAAATGGTATAGGGTTTCCTGCCTGAGCAGGGGGTTGGACTAGATGACCTCCGAGGTCCCTTCCAACTTTATAATTATTATTATTATTACTTTCTACTCAATTAGTTTTTCCATTTAATAAATGCAAGGACCTTTTCAAGGTAAAAGTTGTATTATGCATGGAGCACGATATGGCTAAATTGGAGGAACTCTACCTTCAGAATACCTCTGATCTCTGAGGAACACGTGTATATAAATGTTTATACAACTTTTTTTAAAAAAACAAAAAACAAAACACAGATTAGTCACTGAAAGGCATGTTAACAACTGCTTCCGAGCTACTATAACCTGAGTGATAAATAGGGTGTTGACAGTTTCTCAAAATATGGTTTACTACCCAATATCCTAGTGAGAGCACCTGTTTCAATAATTGCTCGAACGAAATTACACTTTTGAAGAGGGAATTGGTCAAATCCCGAATGGCTGCGAGAAAAGGGAAAGGGTTGAAAATCTAGAAGTCTACAAATCAGAAAGTTATCCATCTTATTTGGTGGTCCTTTTGTGAAGGCTGATAACTTTGAAAAACGCAGAAATAATCTTACATATTTTGGACAAGGAAAAAGGGATCCTGTGGGACAATTCAGTGTAGGATAAGTCAAGAGAGGGACAAGTAAACTGAAGCAGGCCTTTAGGTTTGAACCCTCTCAAGTTATCCCTCTCTTGAGTTATCCCACGTTGAATTGGCTCACAGTGAGTTGTCCCCATGGTGAGTGACTGGAATGGAATGGAATGGAATGGAATGGAATAGAATAGAATAGAATAGAATAGAATAGAATAGAATAGAATAGAATAGAATAGAATAGAATAGAATAGAATAGAATAGAATAGAATAGAAAATGGAGAATAGAATAATAGAATAGAATAGAATAGAATAGAATAGAATAGAATAGAATAGAATAGAATAGAATTAGAATAGAATAGAATAGAATAGAATAGAATAGAATAGAATAGAATAGAATAGAATAGAATAGAATATATAGAGTGGAGTGGAATAGAATAGAATAGAATAGAATAGAATAGAATAGAATAGAATAGAATAGAATAGAATAGAATAGAATAGAATAGAATAGAATAGAATGGAATGGAATATTCTATTCTATTCTATTCTATTCTATTCTATTCTATTCCATTCTTATTTCTATTCCATTCCATTCCATTCTATTCTATTCTATTCCATATTTTCTATTCTATTCTATTCTATTCTATTGTCCAATATTTATTCTATTCTATTCTATTCTATTCTATTCTATTCTATTCTATTCTATTCTATTCTATTCTATTCTATTCCATTCCATTCCATTCCATTCCATTCCATTCCATTCCATTCTATTCTATTTTATTCTATTCTATTCCATTCTTATTTCTATTCCATTCCATTCCATTCTATTCTATTCTATTCTATTCTATTCTATTCTATTCTATTCTATTCTATTCTATTCTATTGTCCAATATTTATTCTATTCTATTCTATTCTATTCTATTCTATTCTATTCTATTCTATTCTATTCTATTCTATTCTATTCTATTCTATTCTATTCTATTCTATTCCATTCTTATTTCTATTCTATTCTATTCTATTCTATTCTATTCTATTCTATTCTATTCTATTCTATTCTATTCTATTCTATTCTATTCTATTTTCTATCTATGGTATGGATGCAAACATCATCATGCAGAATAGGAAGTTCTTCATCCAGCTACTCTACAGTGGCATTCAATGACTTCTATGGCCTCTTCTAGCAAGGTGGAAACAATGAGGCTTAAAGAAACGTTTCATCTAGGAATGCTTATTGTTAATCACTGGCCCATTAACCTTAACAATGTCAATGTGTTCTCACTAGGAGAATCCGCTAAATGGATGCCTAAGGTAATAGTTAGAGGAACATTTTGCAGAGATGAACATATTAATGCTTTATTTGGTTCCAAATGCGGTGTGAAGGGTTTCGGTTAAAGAGCTGATGTACAGTTTCTTCCTTGGAGGGGAAGGAATATGACAATTTGGAAGGGAGGAACAGAAATACGGATAGGGAGGAGAGGAAAGGCAAATTAAACATGTTTTGGAGATATCAAGGTTTGAATTGAGAACCTCACACCTGGAATCTAAGATATTATGGGTTTCAATTGGATGAGCGGCTTCTGGAAGGATTGCTTTAGTAACAGTAACAATACATTTAGAAGAATAGAATAGAATAGAATAGAATAGAATAGAATAGAATAGAATAGAATAGAATAGAATAGAAGGGACCTTGGAGGTCTTCTAGTCCAGCCCCCTGCTCAAGCAGGAGAACCTATACTATTTCAGACAAGTTACTGTCCAGTCTCTTCTTAAAAACCTCCAGTGATGGAGCGCCCACGATTTCCGAAGGCAAACTGTTCCACTGGTTAATTGTCCTCACTGTTAGGAAGTTTCTCCTTAATTCCAAGGTTGCTTCTCTCTTTGGTCAGTTTCCATCCATTGTTTCTTGTCCTGCCTTCAGGCGCTTCGGAGAATAGTTTGACCCCCTCCTCTTTGTGGCAGCCCCTCAAATACTAAAACACTGCTATCATGTCACCCCTGTTTCTTCTAGCCAAACCCAAGTCCTGCAGCCGTTCTTCATATGTTTTGGTCTCCAGGCCTTGGATCATCTTAGTTGCTCTTCTCTGAATTTTTTTCCAAAGTCTCAACATCTTTTTTGTGATATGGTGACCAAAATTAGTTGCAGTATACCAGGTGTGGTCTTACTAGGGTTTTTATAAAGTGGTACTAATACTTCGCGTGATCTTGATTCTATGCCTCTGTTTATACAATCCAGGATGGTGTTAGCTTTTTTGGCTGCTGCTGCACACTGCTGGCTCATTTGTATGCTGCCTCAGAATGCTGCTTTTGGGGTTTTGTTCATCCATTCATTCGATTTCTATAGCTAGCCATTTCAGTAAGTGACTCCGAGTGGCTTGTGATTCAAATATATATATATTGCAATTAAGGCACTAAAAACATTTTAAAACAATAAAAAATATCCCAAATCAATATCCATAGCAGCCAACACACTTGGCCAGTTAACAATACAGCCAGGAAACGGGGTGACATATTCAACACCCCGGGTTCAAGTACATAGCCAGTTTTTTAGGGCCTTACAGATTGATAAGAAGGTTGGGGCCATTCCAATCTCTGAAGAGACCTGACTTGATGTAATCCCCCCATCACCTGACCCATCACAAGACCCTCACTCGACACCCCCACACCTGAAGCCCTTATAAACAGAAGAACACCAACACTGACATCCCCTAAACTGTGCTGAAGATGTTACCTAGCCTGGTAACGAAATGTTCAGAAACCAACTGACAAGCTCGGAGAATGAAACTTCACCTTCATCTTCTAGTCCAGAGGTCCCCAACCTTTTGGGCACTAGGGACCGGTTCCGTGGAGAAAGGTTTTTCTGTGGACCGGAGAGAGCGTGGTTTTGTGTGCTGCCTGCATCCCACGGATGGGGCTTTGCTGGTTTGTGCGGACCGGTTGCTGGCATGCTGCAGCCCAGTACTGGTCCACGGACCGGGGTTTGGGGACCTCTGTTCTAGTCCCTGCCAACTGACACTCTTTGGCCGATGGGATCTGCAGCATGCCCAATTTGCTTGATCTGATTGGATGGGTAAAGACTCTTGGAAAAAGGTGATCCCTTAGGTAACCCGGTCCCAAGCCATGTTGGGCTTTAAAGGTGACCACCAGCACCTTGAATCGTACCTGGAAACACACTGGTAATCAGTACAACTGGGCATCTATTTACTACCAGCTCAGCCTAATTTAGTGTTAATATACTCTGTAGTTTAAAGACCGAGTTTTGAAAGAAATGGATTTTTTTCAGTGCATGACTTTCGCAAAGGAAGCGAAATATTCTATCTGCTTTTTGTTTTAATTAGCAACCTGGTCAACAGCAAGCTTCTGGTGAGGCCTTTGATTGCATTAACACAGATGTTAGGACTTTTTTTTTTCCAGATCATTTATAAACTGAGATCATGTTGTCCGGCTGATCTATTCAGAGCGTAGGTTTTATGCTTCCTGCCCCAGTGTCTAACCTGGCTAATTGCAGGTCATGTTGAACATGATACCTTTTGCATAATGAAGGTTTGTTACGAGCGCTGCAAGCTGACCATTGTTAGAGCTGTTCAGAAAACAGCCAGCAAGGTTGAGGTTATGTTTGAGATGTTGTAAATGTTTGACAAGTGTTCCACGCAAGGTGTGTAACACCCTGGTGACTGACTGACTTTGATAATAATTTGATTAGGTTTGTCAAGATATAAAATACGAAAGAAAGTGAAAACGGTGGAAAAATGGGGAAAGAAAAAGAATGTAGAGGAAAAAATAATAAAAAAAACATTGCCTTCTGACTCTCTTTAACACTGTAGAATAAGATAATAACATTACAGCCTCAGCTTTTTACTTTTACATATTCATCTGTTCTAGCCATTTCTATAACAACAAACTTATCTAATCGGCAAAACCCAAAGTTTTTGTTTGTTTTTTCTCTCTCCCAAAGGTGCTTTTTCAAGAGGCAACTGAACTTCCTTTGTTTTTCCTTGAACACGTTTTGATTCTCATCCAAGGAGCTTCTTCAGTTCTGAAAAAGAACTGAGAAAGCTGCTTGCATGAGAAGCGAAACATCTTCAAGGAAAAAAAAAAAAAAAAGTCCAGTTGCCTCTTGAAAAGTTGCCTCAATCATCCAAGAGAATCTCCACAGACATTTAATTTTTTTTCCACCTCAAACACCAAACTCAGAAGCCGTTTCAAGCAGAAATAAAGCTGGACCTGTTCTTTTCTTTGATTAAAGCAGTCCATTTAGCCATCTCTGCTAGCTCCATCCATTTTTAAACCCTTCATCCACATACTGTCCCATTGTTCAAGCATTATATTAGACCCACAATTCTTTGCCCACTGAATCATGCAATGCTTCACATATTCGTTCTCCAAATTCGATTTCAATAACAATTTATAAACCTTGGCCATAAACAACATCCTGCGATTTCCAAACTGGGTGATGCAGGAGAGTTTAAATCCTGCCCTTCACAAATCAAATCACTGATCCAGGGGCATCCTCTGGATTAAAACACTTGAGCATTCTGTCAATCTATAGGTAAGCCTGAAATCCCCCATGGGGTGGGAGGATTATGAGATAGCTTGCTTTCTGCTTAAGTTAGTTCTCATGGTGGGTTGAAAGAAGAAAAAGGATGAAAAAAGACTTGGGAGTCAAGTTTGTACAAATCTCTTGTATCTTTTGCTATGATCCCTCCGCTTGTGAAAGCTTAAGCCTGCTAATTGTGTGGTAGCCAGTAACATGACAATCCTTGCATGAAGGTAGGTCAAGGATTTCTGCCTCCTTTAACTTCTGTGATCATCTGCTTAAATGCGGACTTACAAAGTCCTGGCGGATAATGATTAAGCTAAAGTTGGAAATAGAAATCAGGAATTGGTAGAGATGGGTGTTTCTGACTTCTGTTTGAGACTTTCCACTCATTTCTAAAATCAGTTGCCTGCTGAAAAGCTTTCTATCTAGCCAGAAGTGTGGTAAGACCCCCAACTTGGAATACTGCATTCAGTTCTGGTCACCATGATACAAAAAAGATGTTGAGACTCTACAAGGTGCAGAGGAGAGCAACAAAGAATATTAGGCTAAAACACATGATGAACAGTTGCAGGAACTGGGTACGTCTAGTCTGAAGAGAAGGACTAGGGGTGACATGATAGCGGTCTTTCAATATTAAGAATAGAATAGGATAGGATAGGATAGGATAGGATAGGATAATAGAATAATAATAGAATAATAATGGAATGGAATGGAATGGAATGGAATGGAATGGAATGGAATGGAATGGAATGGAATAGAATAGAATAGAATAGAATAGAATAGAATAGAATAGAATAGAATAGAATAGAATAGAATAGAATAATGTGGAGTGGAGTGGAGTGGAGTGGAGTGGAGTGGAGTGGAGTGGAGTGGAGTGGAGTAGAGTAGAGTAGAGTAGAGTAGAGTAGAGTAGAGTAGAGTAGAGTAGAGTAGAGTAGATTGGCTGGACTGGACTGGACTGGACTGGACTGGAGTGGAATGGAACTGGAATGGAACTGGAATCGAATGGAACTAGAATGGAATAGAATAGAATAGAATAGAATAGAATAGAATAGAATAGAATAGAATAGAATAGAATAGAATAGAATAGAATAATAATGGAGTGGAGTGGAGTGGAGTGGAGTGGAGTGGAGTGGAGTGGAGTGGAGTGGAGTGGAGTGGAGTAGAGTAGAGTAGAGTAGAGTAGAGTAGAGTAGAGTAGAGTAGAGTAGAGTAGAGTAGAGTAGAGTAGAGTAGAGTAGATTGGCTGGACTGGACTGGAGTGGAATGGAACTGGAATGGAATGGAATGGAACTAGAATGGAATAGAATAGAATAGAATAGAATAACAGAGTTGGAAGGGACCTTGTAGGTCATCTAGTCCATCCCCCCGCCCAAGCAGGAGAGTGGCTCTCACAGACAAGAAGGAGTCAACTTCTTCTCCAGAGGATCTGAGGGCACGACAGATCTAACCTAGAGCTAAGGAGAAATTTCCTGACAGACTTTTTCATGTTGGTGGAATCACCACTGGTTTCTTTATCAACCTCTGAGATTATTGCCAAGGAGAAGACTAAACAGAGAGCCCAGTTTATGGCATCTTAAATCAGTTGAGCTTGAACACAACGACATTATTTTTTTAAATTCTTTCTCTTCCATCTCTTTTCTGAGCTTCAGTCCACTTGGTCAGAGAACCAAGTCCTTAAAACACCTCAGGTGTCTATGGGAAGCCCTGAACTATCCTTAATTTTCAGTAAACATGGCTCATCCTTTGGGAATCGCTACCAGTCCCTGGTGAGGATTGGGATGAGCTGAGTGCTAGCACAGAATCCTTATTTTATAGCAGGGTTTCCCAATCTGACAACTTTAAGGCGGATGGACTTCAACTCCCAGCCAGCTATAGCTGGCTGGGGAATTCTGGGAATTGAAGTCCACCCGCCTTAAAGTTGCCAAGGATGGGAAACCCTGTTTAAGAAGCATGCGATTGAAGTCTCCATTCTTCCATCTTCAGCTACAAAACTGAAGAGCATGGGAAGAATGTAGTTAGTTCATAGTATTCATAGTATTACTCAATATAATGCATACGTACATCTAATCATCTAATATCTAATAACAACTGCCTTGCTCTGCAATTGTAGGAAGAATACAATTATAAGAATCCCGCTTCAGCTATTTTTAACTCCTGCCATTTTAATTCTTTGCTCTCCAGGCATGCAGGAATGGAAGTTACTGTCTTCTCCTAAAAGTTGGAACTGATCGAGCTAGTTCGTAAAGTTCGTCCCATGAGAATGTCGGTTTCCTGGGTTACAGATACTATAAGTGGCAGTTTGCAGATTTCCTTCTTCCCCAGCTTTTAACAAGTGGCCAATTTTTCTTTGGTTGTATTTGAATTTACAGGAAGATTCTTATCTAGTCTTCTTTCCAATACACCATGTCGTAGAAAGCTGGATCGTTTTTATAAGAAGCATCCTTTAAAAAAATGAGTTCAATGCCCTCCTGGAAAACTAAAACTATTCATCTCAGATCATGTTCCCACAACACATTAAACTCGGCTAATATAAGGCTGGGCAGTTTCTGGAAACTCCGCTTTTTGTCTTCTCGTAAGAAGCAACTCATCACGTCAAACCATTTAATTTGGCGATAGAATGCTAAATTAATACCAACAAAGGAATTGTGTTTTTTAGGGTCCTTTGGTGCCCTCTGAGCTTGGTGTTTTCTTGCAGATGTTTCACTATTCAATTAGGTAAACTGCTAGCACTGATGATGTTACCTAGTTGGGTCATGAAACGTCTGTCAGAAAACCATCAAACTCAGAGAACACCAAGGACCCCACAGTTCCACCCTGAGCTACATTTTCTATCTTGTTAATCTGGGGTTGAGGGTTTTGTGTTTGGCATCAATGCGGTCCTCAAATTTATCAAATATGGTCCTTTCATTTACTTGGTTTTAACACTACAACCTACATTATATTATCATATATCAAGAGGAGATTTTGCTCCACAGGTTCGCATGCTTGGAAGCACTCAAATCTTTTGAAACCAACATAAAGCAGGTGGTAGCTACTAATTTTCATAGTCGAAAACATAATTACAATAATGTACATAGGACACCGATGGTATAAAATTAGCAAAAATGAACGGGTGATTTGATCCTGAAGATACATTGAAATATTCTTCCTAGCCACCATGAGGTATGATCATTAATTGACATTAAAATGGGTATCAAATAAGCTGATGATAAATATCACCACTTAGAATGTGCAGCTGGAATGGAATGGAATGGAATGGAATGGAATGGAATGGAATGGAATGGAATAGAATAGAATAGAATAGAATAGAATAGAATAGAATAGAATAGAATAGAATAGAATAGAATAGAATAGAATAGAATAGAATAGAATAGAATAGAATAGAATAGAATAGAATAGGAATGGAATGGAATGGAATGGAATGGAACGGAACGGAACGGAACGGAACGGAACGGAACGGAACAACAGAACAGAACAGAACAGAACAGAACAACAGAACAGAACAGAATATAATATATGGAATGGAACGGAACGGAACAGAACAGAATATAATATATGGAATGGAATGGAATAGGATAGGATGTGATAAGATAGAATAAAATAGAATATATGGAATGGAGTGGAGTGGAGTGGAATGGAATGGAACAGAAAGGGACCTTGGAGATCTTCTAGTCCAACCCCTTGCTCAAGCAGGAGACCCTATACAGTTTCAGATAAGTGTCTGTCCAGTCTCTTCTTACAAACCTCCATTGATGAAGCACCCCCAATTTCTTGATTGATTCTGATGATTGACTCCATTGGATTTGACAATTTAAATTGATTTAAGGATTAAGTGTGGTTCATTTTAACTTTCTGGACCGATTTGGATAAAATCTTTTATGTTCAATTTTCTGGGTTCCAACACCTATTTGGAAACCTCCAATCAGACTGAATAGTTTAACTGAGCATCACAATTCAATTACAAAAATCAATACCTCTCGGAGATTCAACTGAACCAGCCTAATTCCTCTTTATTCTTCACTGGCCGACGGAATCTAGAATGTTACATCTAATTCTGGCTCACATATGTGAGAAAGGACACTGAAAAAGTGGACTATGTCCACAGGAAATCAACCCACAAGATAAGAATTATAAAGTGTCGTAAAGAATTTATGGAGGTGTTAGGAAAATTTAGTCCTGGAGAAGACTTCTGGAAGACGGGATAATTGTCCTCAAATAACTTCACCTAGAAGGTGGAGTAGAATTATGCAGAGTTGTTCTTTGATCTACCAATTTCCTTCCAGCCTTGCGTGAGATGCATCAAATCAAATCTTTAAGCTGCCGATTCATGAAATTCTAATATCTACTCTAACAATGCCAGCTGAATGGGCTCGTGGTATTATGAGGCGGTATATTTTTGTGTTATAATCCTCTGTCTCCCAATTTAACTCAGCAGTGCCACTTAGGGATTCTGGGAATTGAAAGCTGACTACGGAGCCTAAACAAACACATTTCCTGGCTTGTGTTTCTAAATCAGCATCCAAAATATGAGCTCTTCTGCATACAATGGCTTCCTGTTGGAACAGATAGCTTTGTTATTAAGGAGAGTATGGGAAGGTTAAGCTGTTAGACACAATGTCTAAATGATTTTTTTTTTTTACTTGTTGACAGACTATGGCATTAGAATTTGAATTCATCTGGATTCTGGGTCTGTCTAATTTTCAATTAAAAACCTGGGACGTCGCTCTCATTTTTTTCCACCACTATCTAGGGTCAGGGGTAGGCAACCTTGGCTCTTTTATGACTCGTGGACTTCAACTCCCAGAATTCCTGAGCCAGCCACGCTGAGGGGAAAGGGAGAGGTTTCCAAGCTGAGCCATGCTGGCTCAGGAATTCTGGGAGTTGAAGTCCACGAGTCATAAAAGAGCCAAGGTTGCCTACCCCTGATTCTAGGTCGACAATCCAGACATTTTATTTATTTATAAAATTTAGGCACCGCCCATCTCAGGGTGACTCTGGAGGTGTACAGCTAAAAGCATAAAAACATAAAAATATTTCATGTCTATCGAGATTCTCAATCATCCAGGTCATGGTTGTCCCCTTTCCAAAAGGCAACTGGACTTTCTTGGTTTTTCCTTATCCAAGAAATTCTGAAGAAGCACCTGGGATGGGAAGTGAAATATTTTCGAAGGAAAAAAAAACATTTTTGAAAACAAGAAAGCCCAGTTGCCTTTGGAACAAGCGCCTTTGGGATAAACGTCCCATAAAAATACAATACAGGTAATCCTCAACTTACGACCACCACGGAGCCCAAAATTTATGTTGTTAAGTGAGGAAAACGTTTCGCCTCATTTTATAACTTGTCACAGTTGTTAAGTGAATCACAACCGTTGCTAAATTAGTCACGCGGTTGATAAGTGAGTCCGGCTTTCCCCATTGACTTTGCTTGTCAGGAGGTCGCAAAAGGGGATCACGTGACATCCCCGGGATGCTGCGACCGTCATAAATGTGAGTCAGTTGTCAAGCATCTGAATGTAAATCACCTGACCTGACCGTGGGGCTGCTGCAATCATCATAAGTGTGAAAATGATCATGTCACTTTTTTTTTTTAGTGCTTTAGTGTTGTAACTTTGAACGGTCACTAAGTTGAGGATTACCTGTACGCTGTTAAAAAGAGTTCGGAAAAACAGGGAAAAGTTAAAAGGTGACAGAAGGGGCTTCAAGGCACTAGTCACCCACAGAGTGACCGGGTTTGCATGGCACTCTGAGAGGCCCAGAGCCAGGTCTTCAAACTCTTCAGATTGGCCGGGAAAGTGGGGGTCCACTTCATCTTTCGTGGAGGACATTCCAGAGGGAAGGTGCAAAGATGATTAGGGGACTGGAGGCTAAAACATATGAAGAACAGTTGCAGGAACTGGGCATGGCTAATCTAGTGAAGAGAAGGACCAGGGAAGACATGATAGCAGTGTTCCAATATTTGAGGGGCTGCCACAGAGAGGAGGGGGACAACCTATTTTCCAAAGCACCTGAAGGCAAGACAAGGAACAATGGATGGAAACTGATCCAGGAGAGATTCAAGCTAGAGATAAGGAGAAATCTTCTGACAGTGAGAACAATCAACAAATGGAACAGATTGCCTTCCGAAGTTGTGGGAGCTTCATCACTGGAGGCTTTCAAAAAGAGATTGGATAGCCATCTATCAGAAATGGGATAGGGTCTCCTGCTTAAGCAGGGGGTTGGCCTCTAGAATGACCTATAAGTTCCCTTCCAGCTCTGTTATTCTATTCAATGGCAGAGAAAGGTTCTCTTCCTGCATCCCACCGGTTGAAATTCTTTCACTGGTCAGGTCCATGACAAAAAAGATGTTGAGACTCTAGAAAGAGTGCAGAGAAGAACAACACAGATGATTAGGGGATGGGATGCTAAAACATACGAAGAACTGTCGCAGGAACTGGGTATGACTAGTTTCATGAAGAGAAGGACGAGGGGGGACATGATAGCAGTCTTCCAGTATCTCAGGGGCTGCCCCAAAGAAGAGGGAGTCAAGCTATTCTCCAAAGCACCTGAAGGCAGGACAAGAAGCAACGGATGGAAACTAATCAAGGAGACATCCAACTTAGAACTAAGGAGAAATTTCCTGACGGTTAGAACAATTAATCAGTGGAACAACTTGCTTCCAGAAGTTGTTGGAGCTTCATCACTGGAAGCTTTCAAGAAGAGACTGGAGTGCCATCTGTCAGAAATGGTGTAGGCAGGGTCTCCTGCTTGGGTGGGGGGGTTGGACTAGATGACCTACAAGGTCCCTTCCAACTCTGTGGTTCTAATTCTAATTCCCTGCCTGACCAAAAGGGACAGGGCAATATCATTCACTGCAGAAAGCGAATCCTCGGGGTGCTGTTATGATGGAGTAGTCATTTCAAGACCCACCCCAAATTCTTTTGAACCTTGTTGCGTAATCCTTAAAAGGTTAGAGTGAAGAGTCCAAAAAGCCCCACACCTTTAGCAAACTCAGATCACAGAAAATAACGTGTGTAGCTGATCCACAAATCTCTTTAATCAATCAGACTTCTAGATCTTTCTTCTTTAGGCTCTTTTTCACCGGCAATCCAAAAAAAAACCCCACATCTTTGCAGCTTAATCTGAGCTACTGGAACTTTATTAATCCCCGAAGGGTGACCTTCCAGTTTACGGATTACTGCCAACTTTCCTGGTTCAACCTCCTTGTTTTTATTTCCATAATTTTGTCCCTTTGGAGAAGCACACGCCGCTGTCAACTTGGGAAGACGGATCTCTTTCTTTTCAAAGAGTGACATTTATAGCAGTTGTGGGTTTTTTTATTCTTCCTCCCAGATGGAAGTTTATCATTGTTACTTGTTTTATTTATGTATTTGTGACACATATATGCCACCTAGACACAAAGGTCTGGCAAGAAATTTGTACAGTACACCAGTTGGGTGAATGATGGCTGATAGTGAGTTTATCTTCTCTAAATGGGGGGGGGGGAGAGAGACAACATGGCTTGTCTGGAAGACCACCGGAAATGTGCCAGGAATGCATCTTTGCGACTCTTCTCTGCTGCACTTGAATCTTTGTTAGTTACAGAATAGAGTTGGAAGGGACCTTGGAGGTCTTCTAGCCCAACCCCCTGCTCAAGCAGGAGACCCTCTAACATTTCAGACAATTGGCTGTCCAATCTCTTCTTCAAAGCCTCCAGTGATGGAGCATTTACAGCTTCTGGAGGCAAGCTGTTCCATGGTTGATTGTTCTCACTGTAAGGAAGTTTCTCCTTAATTCCAGGTTGCTTCTCTCCTTGGTTAGTTTCCATCTATTGTTTCTCGTCCTGCATTCAGGTGCTTTGGAAAATAGGTTGATCCCCCCCTCCTCCTTCTTTGTGGCAACCCCTCAAATGCTGGAACACTGCTATCATATCACACACACACACACAGTCCTTCTTTTGATTAAACTAGACATACCCAATTTCTGCAACCGTACTTCATATCACAATTTTGAGATAGGCAGGTGAATAGTTGCAGTGGGTGGTCTTTAACCAAGGACCCCCTACTAGTAAGGTAGGTACCAGCTGGGATTTGAACTCCAGTCTCCATCCAAGGTGACGCTCCAACCAGTGGTGGGATTCAGCCAGTTCGCACCACTTCGGCAGAACCGGTAGCTAATTTTTTGTTGCCCAGGCCCAGAATGGACTTCCGGAAGCGGCATCCATGCAGAGAACCTGTTGTTCACCTATTTGAGTCCCACCACTGGCTCCAAACACTATGCTATCCAGTCACTCACTCTCTCTCTCTCTCTCTCTCTCTCTCTCTCTCTCTCACGCACACACACACACACACACACCTTTCAATTCGTGCTCAACCCCAGTTCAACTCAACAGAGGAGAGGACCTCGTGAGACTCCTCATTTTACGCACCGCCCGGGCGAACGGGGGCTGCCCTGACCTTCAGCTACGTGATAAACGTAACTGCATTAGCATTTAATGGTCTGCCAGAGGCAGCTCTCCAGCCTTTAATGGCATCGCTGACTCTACTTGGATCAATCCTGCTTTTTCGTTTCTCTGTGTTTTATCTCTGCTAAGGGATTGGCTGACATTTGCTAATATAGAAATGCTTCCTTGGCTACTGCCATCCTTGCTGGTCTCAGCTTTTCCAAAACAGAATACCCAGCCAGTCTTCCCTGCCCAACTATATATCTGCCAGGAATTTTCTTTGCCCTGGATCATATGATCTGATTCACAGGACTGTAGAGTCCTCCAGGCCTAGAAATGGAGCCCACCATGAACCCAAAATAGGACTATCGGCTCTGGAGCAATGGAAACTCCCAAATGCAGTTGGTGCCGTTTGAAAAGAGACGGCGTGAAGAAGCAAAGGTGGCTTTTCGATCCAGGACAAATAACGTGTAACTTTGGGATAGATAGGATGCCTTGGTAAAGTTCCTACGAGTAAATAATAATAATAATAGTAATAATAATAATAATAATAATAATAATAATAATAATAATAATAATTAATAATTAAAATAATTAATAATAATTAATAATAATTAATAATAATTAATAATAATAATAATAATAATAATAATAATAATAATAATAATAATAATAATAATAATAATAATAATAATAATAATAATAATAATAATAATAATAATAAATAATAGACGAGAAAGAACTGGAGAAGATAACAAAATACAAAGAACTACAAATAGAAATAGAAAGACTGTGGCAAAAGCAAGCAAGGGTAGTACCAATAGTAATAGGCGCCTCGGGTGTAATCCCAAAACAGCTGGAGCACCACTTGAACACCATCATCGGCATTGACAAATTCGCCATTAGTCAATTGCAAAAGGCGGCCTTACTAGGAACGGCTTCCATCCTGCAACGATATCTGTAATACCATCAAACATCCACATCTGCCTATCCCAGGACTCGATAGGTAGACAAAAATGCCAAATCCAGTCTGAACATCTGGCTGACT